>WURV02052009.1:0-21873 GCA_011762755.2 Epimenia babai | reverse complement strand
AATCGGTGACATTTTGTTACCGATGCGTGCTACAAATATTTATGTCAGATATAAATATGCGAGTGTAAACGGCCTATTAGTAACTGTCCCTAATACCACAGTCATCATTGCTGTTATGAATGTCCTTTACATGCTTATATCCTCTGTTGTATACTATGTCACATGTCATTGTTTAATTATTAGTTATTTGTAGTTATTGTTAGTTATTATTCTACATTTTATTTTAATTTTAGTCACTTCATAGTTATGGACGAGTTTTCGAAACAAAAGAGGGGAAGGACTTCCTAGAATTCTGAAAAGTGACCACGACTGATTTTATCCAAACAAAATAACTGGCAACAAGGTGGTTGTCATTCCAATGTCTCTTTACGATAATATCGGACCTTTTGATGAGAGGGTTGAACTTTTTAGTTACTATGCAGATCGTTCAATGCGTTTATTGCCGCTAATCGGGTGGAGGCAGAAAGACAGTCACCCTTGTTGAACCGGTTACGTACAAGTTATTAAAGAATTTGTGTTCTCCGTTGCCAAATACGAAGACGTATGTAGAGTTGGAAACATTGTTGAATCATTTTAGCCCTAGACCAATCATCCTTGTCAAGAGGCATAAATTTTTAAACGCACATCAAAATTCGGACGAGAGTATCAATAACTTTGTTGTTCGCCTGAAGCAAATGGCGTAACTCGTGACTTTAGCGATTTCCTTTCTCAGGCACTTCGAGATCAGTTAGTGTCAGGTCTCAATGCCAAAATGACCGTTATGCAATGAAATTTACTATCAATTCAGGATTTAACATTTGATGTTGCACTCGCAAAATGTGTTGGAGATGAAATGGCATGTAAAGCTAATGTTGAACACATGGGGCCATCATCAGCTTACACTAATAGACTTCAAACTGGCCAAAAGTGGCCTTTTGTATCAAGCAACAATCAAGTCAACAATAAGCCCATGATAGTCGACCATATCGTTGTAGTTGCTGTGGACGATCAAATCATGAACCAGAACAGTGTCATTTACGAAATGCTACGTGTCATAATGGTGGGGCGGTTGGGCACATTTGTACGGTTTGTCAGATGCCCATTAAACAAAAAATATTCGACCAAATCCTTCCTATCTTTCAGCAAACAACACAAATTGGAGAAATATTCCACAATCTCACAGCCAGAAAGAACGTTGTCGATTCGAATTGTTCCAGTGTTAATGGCTTTGAAATGTATAATACTTGCAATATACACTAGGTTGATCCTTATTTGATTGATGTGACACTTGGTAATAAGACACTGAGCATGGAACTTGATACAGGCGCTTCACGCTAACTATTTCCGTACATGTCTATAACTCATTTAAATCTGATTATGACATCTGGGAGGATGAAACAAAATTGCGTAGTTATTCTGGTAATACTGGGTACAATTAATGTCCCTGTTACATATTGAAATAATGACACAGTAAACTTAGATGTAATCACAGTTAAAGGTAACAGACCATCGCTTTTTGGCAGGGATTGGCTGAGCAGAATTAAAGCAAGGAATATTCTCATTGAGGGAAGCCAGTAATTCTGATGGCAAACGTAAATTGTCAGAAATTTTGCAGAAGTATGACAGCTTTTTCAGAGCTGATCAATCTGGCATCAAAGGGTTAACTGCATCAATAAAACTAAAACCTGATGCTCAGGAAATTTGCCAAAAGAGAACATCTGTTCCATATATATTCCCTCATATCTGATGTTGACAAGGAAATTGAATGTTTAACCGATGGTGGTATATTTTATCCTATTAGTTCTATAAATTGCCAAATATCCAAGACCTGTTTGTACAACTAGCACAAAATGGAAGGAAACCCCAGGTTTTTTTGTGTATTAGATTTGTCAGGTGCCTTTAAACAACTTATTTCAGATGAGGATTCTTCAAAGTTGTTGGTTCTTAATACGCATAGAGGGCTTTTAGCTACGGATAGGCTATGCTATGGTATCAAGACAGCCCCATCTTTGCTGCAGGCAGCTATGGATAAAATCCTAAATGGTCTTAGACGTATTTTGCTACATTGATGACATCCAATAGCCACGCCCACTGAATTCGATCATTTAGAGGTCCTAGACAAGGTTTTCTGTAGGTTCAATAAGTACAATGTCAATGTTACAACTCAATCGTGAAAAGTGTAATTTTCTTCAAACAAGTGTTAAGTACTTGGGACATACCTTGAGTAAACAAGGCATTAGTCCACTCAGAAACTAGGTTGAAGCTATGGTGAATGCTCCATTACCAACAAATGTCTCGGAGCTCAAGTCATTTTTGGGGATGATCAATTATTACGGTGAATTTATTTCTAATTTGGCTACCAAATTACACCTTATATGCCATACTGCATAAATCTGCAATTTAGATCTTGTCGTCTCACTTTCAGGAAGCTTTTGATTAAGCTCGAAGGTCAGAGTCATTGACCATGCATAATGACCATAAATTGCCCTTGGTTTTGAGTGTAGATGCTAGTGCATATGGTGTAGGCGCTGTTTTAAGTCATAGATTAGAGGATGGTTCCGAAAAACCGATTGCATATTAACGAACTTTAACTACAACTGAACGTAATTACCCTCAGATTGAGAAAGAGAATGTGTTATGACGGGTTTACTCCAGCAATCGACGATGACTAACTTGCTGAAGATCGTGGAAGGCAAATCGAACAGAGTTATGTTTTGAACCTGCGATCTTTGAACCTATGATCTTTCGATCATAAGTCCAATTGCTTCCTCCACTCAAATCTAATGAAGTAGGAAACTGCATGCATGTAAGCGCAAGTGCACAAGTTCCGTGTGTATGGAGTATATGTAAGACTGTGCATTGGGGAATGCTGGAATGTCTACCACACCAAAAAGTATTTCAATCTTCATAAAGGCAATAAAATGCAAATTTATAGACCGCAAGTATCACCAAATGAGGATGGGTATACTCCAGCAATAGGTGATAAAAGATTCGCAGAAGATCCTCGCAGTTGACCAGGAGTAGGGTTCGAACCCACAACCTTTTTATTGCACTTGTTTTAGCCAACGTGTTTATAACTAAGCCTGGGCACGCCCTAGGCGACTTCGGCCGCGCGGCTCGTTACAGAGTATTGCATGCAATGGCGCAACGCGCACTAGGGGCCACCAACCGGGAAGTCGCGCGGCAGCGAGAAATCTACGCGACTGTGCTTTTAAATTCACAATACTAATAATAATATAAGGCATAATAATACTATAAAGCCTAGTAGTCAATAATTATTGTCATGAGTCTCGGTTTCGATACGGAACACTTCATCATCCAAGTCAAAAATCGACCGACACTTTGGGACAGTACATGCAAAGAATACAGTAATAAGGAAATTAAGAAGAGAATGTGGGAGGAGTTGGTAGGAGTCCTTGGCGAAGAAGACATGTCCATCGTGGAAAAGAGGGAACTCGGTATGTGATATTAATGTGATATATTACAGATATATGCATTTATCCTGCCATTCCAGTTTTCCCTCGTTCTCAAAGTATTCGGCAAACGCGTCTCTCACCCGCGTCGAAGGTCTGTTCCCTCGACCTACGTCCCCGACGGGCACCTCGTCCATACCCACACCCGATGATTCTAACGTGTCTTCAAACTTGAGGCCATCCCTAGCTCTCACAAAATTGTGTAAAACACAACAGGCTTTAATGATGTTTATAGCAAACTGTCTATTCACATTTAATGCTCGGTGGAAAATTCTCCATTTGTTAGCAAGTATTCCAAAAGTACACTCTATATATCGCCTTGCACGCGACAGTCGGTAGTTGAATATACGTTTGCGATAAGAGAGGTGTTTTCCACTAAAAGGCCTCATGACTCGTTCAGATAGACCAAATGCTTCATCGCCAACGAAGACAAACGGAAGAGGATCATAATCAAATGATTTCACAGACATACGTGTATAGTTAAAAAATTGTCATCGTGTTGTCTAAGGTCACTAATAAATGTATTGAACATTCCTAGTTCACGGCGTTTAACACACATAGGATGTATCAAAAATCGTCTTGAACATTTACGACGACGTTTTCTCAATATGTATATTGCAACTGCCTCTTTAACGTTCATTTTGGCAAATGGTGAAATAGGTCATCGTAGACAGTCGCGCGGCTAGCAGCGCAGAAAATACCGAGCCGCGCGGCTAGCCGCGCGACCAAAGTCGCCTAGTGCGCGCCCGCCCTAAGTCAAATGCTCAAACCACTACGCCCACTGCTCCGATGTTCCACCATACACGAACAATGCTAATAAGACACGTTGTCATTCGTGCCAGGCGTCACATATCGGGGTGTAAAGTCTTTATAGATAATACGATAGCTCGCGATAATCTTTATATATCAGAACTCATTTATATATCAGTAAGTCAAAAAGGTGTCACTATTGTGTTTCTCGTATTTACGATAAGACGAACAACGGCAACCCACATATGTGTTTAACGGAAAAAGTCACATAGAGATCGTACTTTTCGGTCTTGACCGCCAAGATTTTCCTCGCGTATATTCCCTGCTAACATTGACAAACTGATCGTTTATCAGTAGGTTATTCCACGGGTCATTTTAAACGACGTCACCGATGAACTTATCCTACCCGATCGATATCGGCCAGGCCCGACTGATAAATAACCGCGTGACCATGACAAAACTGCAATAACGCACCTCCACTGCATACGAGTGTGTAAATATCGATTATCTAGTCATATGACGATGACTGTTCCTTGCCGATTTATTTATACTTTCATACTCACCGACCCAACATTCTCACGACAGACAAACAAATAGTAAAGTCCAAGAATTAATATGAATCATATCTACGCTGTATTTATCTGCTTTGTATGTCAATCACGATCTACATTAATACCGCAATACCTTCGCTGCGGCTAGAATAAACATTGCATGAGTATTCAAATACAATTGAAGGAAAAATGCGAGGTTTTGGGGCCACTTTATTAATGGATAATAAATAAATATTACTTCAATTTTTATTGCATTTCCATGCAATTATGATATTTACAATGACCCACTTAATCAACAGTCTTTCTCAATATTTAGAAACGAAAATCACCATCAATGTACCCACGAAGCGTCTCTGACCTCCCTCGTTTCTTTCTATTGGTGGCTTCATCCTATGCTCCTCCTGTATGGCAGTTACTTCCTCGTCTCTTATTTTGCGATTCCATCCTTGTCTCTTCCTATTTGAAAGTGCCAACCTCGTCTCCTATATGGCGGTTTCATCCTCTTTTGCCATTAGACAGTTCCATCCGCGCCTTCTATATGACAGTTTTATCCTTGTCTCCCACTATTTGGAAGTTCCATCCCAGTCTCATCCCGTTTGGCAGTTCTATCCTCATCTCCTGCTCTATGGCCGTTCCATCCTCGCCTCATATATGGCAGTTTCATTCTTTTCTTCTCCTATTTGGTAGTTCCATCCTCTTCTCTTGCTATAAGGCAATTTCATCCTCATCTTCTATATTGCAGTTTCGTCCTTCTCTTCTTTTTAATGGCAGTTTAATCTTTGTCTTCTATTAGTACGTTCCATCCTAGTCTCCTCCCATTTTGCAGTCCCATACTCCTCTCCTGCTATTTGGCGGCTCTATGTTCGACTCTTATCCGGCGTTGCATCCTCTTTGGCAGTTCCATCCTTTTCCTATTGGGCATTCTAAACATCCTCTTTATGAAATACTCATTAATCCTGCACATATGTCCATACCGCCACAATCTCGCTTCCATCACCTCATTCTCAAACCATCCTACATACGCCGTCCACTTAATTCCATGATGTAAACAGATGTGCAATATTACGATCGACGTATTAGTTATAAATAGAATTCCATCTCGGTTACTCTCTGTTGGATATCGTAGAACGCGCCCCACACCCCGCTCCTCCCGGCTAATAATTGTTCAATAATATACAAAGAAATAACAAAATTCTCAATTACTCATTAAATTTCCGCAATCGGCCGTCAGCTACGGAAATCTAAATTTTCCACTATTATAACCTAACATCCGAGACCACTTGCGACCAATGTAAATTAATGTGCCCTATTAGATAATGTGTTTAGTGCAATAAAGTAGACAATTGAAGATAAGTTCTTCAAATAAATTACATATCCAGAAATGATTTGGTACTTAGTCTAACCCAAATGTTAGCAGGACTACATCGAGGCCATTCAAAGGGGGGTAATCTTCTGTATACATTTTCATTTTATTCCGTAATTTTGATGTTCTAAACTTAATAAAACGTTTTATAGAAGACCCGCAGGAATCTTCCAATACCAAATCTGCCTTAAATTTCCATCTTGGATTAACTATCAACGCTATAGCGGTATGGGCGAATTAAGATAACATTGTACGTGAAAAAGAAAGTGCAATGTTTAAGTGTAACTTCATTAATAGCAACAAATATTGATCACATTATTACATCATCAAATTTACAATAACCCACTTGAATAAAAATCGTTTATTCAAGCACGAAAATCGGAAAAATCCATGGCATGTGCTGATTGGAAGTTGCAACCCCGTGGAATAACAGCTGCGCTTCGCACCACCCCAGCTAAAAGTGAATATGAATAAGCGAGGCCGGGAAACTTGGGCAAATGAATTTTTCACAGCAAAGTAACAAGACGAAAAGACGGGGTTTTGGTGCCAATTTAGTAATGGTCGTAAATAGCAGTCGCACATTGTTGCCTTCCTATAGCCTTTAAATAAAGTTTGCAATGACCAACTTCCGGCAAATCTTTCTCGGTATACAAGGACGAAAATATTTCTCATTTGCTGTCGTGAAAACCGCGAGAAATATGCCGGGCTTTGTGCGAATTAGAACTCTCGTATCCAACTTTGTTCGAAAGCGAAGAGCCACTAGATCTTCTTACTTCAATTATATAATGGTACGGGCTTAAGAAAACTTTCGAGATCAAAACGTTATCCTGGTATATTGGAGATCGGACGAGTACTCAAGCCAAAAAACGATTAACCACATCGGTGCGAGAATTACTTACTTAGGCGGCGCGAGTCTTAAAAGACCCCATATGTATTGCTTTTGTTAAATTTGTGCTTTTATATAAATACAACTCGAAGCGATCTACGCAGTAAAACGAACAGCGGATTGTACGCAGGGACGCAATAACGAGCATGGATTACCCACTCATGAGTTGTCCCCCTTGACACACCCATTTAGGAGACAAAATCATCATTGAACACATACATAAAACAAATTAAGCCAAATGACAAACTTTTTGTAATTTATTTATAAACTACCTGACGTATACTCTTATATTCAAAATTAACGCGTGTTCACTAAAAAATAATAATATAATTTCTATTTAACTTCTAACTATAATATTAATCTACAGTATGTACATTTAAACATGTGATGTTTGCTCTAATAAAAGCATTTATGTTAACACATATAGTGCAATACATCACTGATCAGTGATTGGCGCACCACCATTCAATGTTGCTATGGTCATGTGACATGTAAAACGGTAAGGTACAAAATTTGTAGACCGCAAGTGTCAGTATCACTACAAAGGCTCTCAGATGCAGTTTACAACGATTTGCAGCTATTCAGCGCAGATACAATACCGTCAACATTTGCGCGCCGTGCCATTTAAGATGACATCGAATGTCTACCGATTTTACAGACGGGTTTACTCCAGCGATCTGGCATAAGTAAATAGCCGAAGATCATCACAGAAAGATCAACTGGTGGGCAGTTTCGGACCCGCAACCTTTTGGTTATGAGACCAGTGCTTCGACCACTGGACTCACGGCTAACATTTTTATGTGAAATATCGCTAGCCAGTGATTAGTGCAATACTGTTCCGTGCCATTGCCTATTGTCACGTGATACATCGCTGGGTAATCATTGGCGCATCACCAATGAGTCAGTGTTTCTGTCTCTTGTCACATGATACATCGCTGGATGATGATTGGTGCCACTCAAGTTGCAGTTATACGAAACGATTAGCGATTAGCGCCGAAATGCCCGATGTCACGTGGCATCATCAGTCTTTGGCGTCGCCAATACCGTCGGCATTTATGGCAAACATGGCTTCGGACTCAGGCAGGCATGGAGAGTCATAGATCTTACAGATCCGTGTTTCTCCGCGCCCCTTTCTCAAATACAATCTGTAACAAAAGAGAGAAAAGAGAGATAGAGCAAGCGATCATACAAGCAAAGGGGATGGCTCAGTTGGCAGGAGAAAATGTAAGGTCCGGAGATAAGAAAAATATTTATTTTTAATAATATTTCTATAGAAATATTTATTTTTCATTTTCGTCAATCTTAAAAAGTCGAATGAAGCATGTCAATACCCTCAAGAGCATGGACTGAGACCAACTCAGTGACAATGCTAAATCTGCTGTGGCAAGAGGTTTTTGAGAAGATTTTAGGGAAAAATAAACGTCGACAGAAATTACCTTGGTTTGCTTGGACGGCGATAGCCCGAACAAATCTTGGACCATGCCAGAGCAAAGCCAAATGCAAGCTCTGATTTGAGAAAATGTTAACATCGACAGATGGATTGACCGACTGCCTAACAGACGATGGACACTGTCCAGTTAAAATAGCTATAGTAATATAGAACTCAATGTGGTAGCCGTGTAAGTCAGTTAAATATAAGCAAATGAAATGGCAACACCTTTAAGGTTTCCTGCTGAGATATAGATGACAAGCTATCGAATGTCAGAACATTTTTCATCAGGTGAATGATGGAACATCTGTGTGAATCTATCTATCCTTATCAACACAGTCTAATTTGGTGATCATTTTTAATTTATCCATGTCTCTATCCAGTTTACTTTTGTAGTTCCGTGATTTGACAATGGTGACTTGGAAGTTGTCGACAATAGCGTGGTCAGGTCTTGAAAAGTGTTCACTTACGGGCTTGAATAGGTTTTTGTCTTTGACGTCTTTTCGGCGATTATTCATTCTTTTTTGTAAGCTGTTTCATGTTTGTCCAATGTATACTGCGTCTGGACATTTAGTACATGTTATGGCGTATATAGAATTTTTGCTGCGGCAGTTGTAGTTCCCCTGTATGTTGTGTGTAATTCCATTAGTGCCCGTGATTGCGATGGAGTTGTCGATGGTTGGACACGTTGCACATTTGGAACTATTACATGGTGGAGTTCCTTCGGAGGTGTTATTAGTCAGTTGGCTCGTAACGAGTATCTGCTTAAGGTTGGGAGGTAGCTTGCTGGCGATGAATGCTTGTTCTAAAATGCCTTCTGTGAGTGTAGCGTCCGATTCAAGTAACTGTTGTAATTTATCGGTGATCTTCTGGAGAGGTTTTAGTAGTGGGTTGTATGAAACGACGAGGGGTGTTCTCTGGTATGTGGAGTCTTTGTACTGTAGGAGGTTCTTTTTGGGGGTTTTGAGGGCTCGATCAATTTGTGTTTGTGCCATTTTATCTTGGTATCCGAGGTTCAGGCAGGCTTTCTTAAGATGAGAGATCCGGCGGCTAGATCTTTCTTATTGGCGCAGTAAATTGCACCGTAAAGCTTACGTGAATTGAAGTTTGATTCAAGCCTAAAGTTTTTTAAAGACCCTGGAATGCTCACATAGGTTACTCGACTGATTATTCTGACGTGCTGTTTGAAGAATTTGGTTTACAGATGAAAAGGGTAATCCGGATGTCCACCTGTTAATACACAGAACAAACGAGTTACAGGTTAATGCGCTGCGTAAACGTGAAACAGTACCGAGCGACAATTTAAAGGACGACGGCATTTCATGCAGATGCTGATGGTGTCTGCGGGGGTGTTCAAGCTGGGATAGACCGTTGTTGTATTCACTGATGTGGGTACCAATTGCCAAAGTCAATGAAGAGTATCATCGCGACCGTATTATGCAAGGAGGTGTGGGTTGCCCTGTTAGCCATGTCGTAAATACGAAAATACAAAGGTAACACCTTGTTGACTAACTATATATAAGGATTAACACAAGCTTTCATCAGGTGCAATGAGTGGGTAGAAGTGGCACACAGATTAGATACTCAACCAAAATCACGGTGTAACTACAAAGATTACAGAGGAGACAATCAGGAACATAATCTAAGGTACGACTGGAGTGGGATGAAGACAAAGGCGTATGAACAAAGGATAGACACAGCGTGGAGAGCTATAGAAAGTGGGTAAATAGTCAGACTGTCAAAAGGTATTAAGAAAACAACAGGTGGTCGGAAAAATATATAAGCAGACAGGTAGTAGGAACAAAGGAGTGTATACAAGGAGGATAAATAAAAAATGAAATGAAATTTTATTGATATATAGTGCCCTTTCAACACAGGCTATCAAAGACACTTAACACACCCATGGTCTGATCCCATTGGTCAGTCACCCTTTGTCGAAACTCTTGCACAAAAATAGAGTCATTATTCGTGCACGGGTTCGATCACCAAATCCATTTGATTCCAAAATACACTTAACCTGAGCAACCCATGAATTAGGACTTATGGTCAGCCCAAGACACTCATTATATGAAAGTATCACAAATTTATGCGATTCCTGCGAGAGAACCTTCAACCAGTACTTGATGACACGGACGGCTGTAACGACATTCAGTGATCGTAGTCCTAATTCACCATACACCACTCCATTTGGTGTCTTGTCATGGATTCTTAACCAGCGCTTGAAAAAAGATAACCTTACCTTATCCAAGATGCCGGAGTCATTAGTCCCCCAGAGTTCGTACCCGTATAGTAAAACCGGGGTAACTGTATGTTCATACAGATCTACCCGAGTATATACCGAAAGGTTTTGAAAGCACCAAGTTTTCTCATTAAATAGCTGCCCGACCGGATACCCTGATCTTTCAGGACTCGATGAGCCATCTTGAACTTACCACTTGCAGAGAAGGTTAGACCTAAATAATTAAATGTTTTAACTCTCTCAACCTTCTGTCCCAAGTAGAACCACTTCTCTCTCTTGGATATTCAGCCGCCTTTTCGAAATAACATAATTTTTATTTTACCCACATTCACCTACCGGCCCCACCTTTTATAATGAACCTGCAACTCATCAAGCGCCGTCTGCAACTGACCCGGATCATGGCTGACGATCGCACTGTCATCAGTATACAGCAAGCTATTGACATTGACACCGCTGCTCAACTGCACACCTATAGACTTATCACACAATAAAGCAGAGAAACAAAAATGGCGACAGAATTTCTCCTTGTTTTACACCTACTTCACATTCAGTACACTCAGAGTGATTCCCGTTAGACCATACACATGCTTTGGCACTATCATACATATTCTTTAATAACGCAATTATCTTAGAACTGACGCCGGGTATACAAAGTTTGGAAAACAGAATCTCACGATCAATAAAATCGAAAGCCTTTCTAAAATCTATAAAACAAACTTATAACTTTTTTCTTAGTTCTAAAGATGCATCTACCAAAGCCTTCAAAGCAAAGATAGCGTCGGTGGTACTGTACCCGGGACGGAAACCAAACTGAGCCTCGGTTAAAACACCTTCATCCTGCGACCAGGTGATCAGTCGGCTATTAATTATCCTTTAATGATACATTATCCTTCCATCGAATAGGGTTATGACCAGACTCTAAAATAGCATTGAATAAGGTCAGAAAATGATTGAACAGGAGGTTGGCACCATCTAGCATAATCTCATTCAATATGTTGTCACAACCGGCTGCTTTTCCCCGTTTCATCTTACCAATAGCTAGCACTAATTCCTCTGCTGAAATCTCCCTGTCAAGTTCCTCCACAACACGCACATCAAACTTATAATTATCCATTTGACGCTGTGTCTCTCCGTCCCGATCCGGTAAACTTGTAACTTTGTACAACCCTGCCAAATATGAACCGAAACTACATTCGGCTACTTTTACTTCTGCTCTAGTCTCACTATTTAAATATTTCCAAAATTCACATTACCATACGTTAATCGATGTAGGTGCGCAACGTACATTTATTCTAGAGGACATTGCTAGAAACTTGGGAATTTTACCTCACGCCTCATCATTATCTCTATAAGCTGGTTGTTTATACATATCCATACAATCCCTATTTTTATACACATTGCTTTATACTTTTCACCTCTCTATTCATCTACAGTCGCTTATGTGTTCCTTACACAACATGCCAAGTTTACTACCCACCTATTGTTGTTTTTATTGACTAGAGCCAATCATTATTTTATTCATGTCCAGTAAAATCCGGTTCACTCTGCCTATCACACTATAACAACACGTTGCATTTAGTGATCATGTAATAATTTCCTCTATGTTTTCCTTTCATTGTTTATCTCTTCATGTTATCTCCACAATCCCGTGTGACTCGGTTTTGTCTGGACATTCATTATGCTTCCAATGTTGATCAATTTCATTCGATAAGCCTGAAGAAGCATATTACATATATGCGAAAGCATGTTTACGAATGAATCCAAGTAGTCTCAAAAAGTGTTACCCGTTCATTTCCTCTTACTTTACCGGACTAATAGGGCTACTTATATCATATATTAATTTGCGTTACCAGAAAAATTCACTGGTACCTATTGATAAAGCACTATATCTATGCAATAGAAAGTACCTGAAAGTTATTCTCAAAATATTTCAATTTCTCCTCAGTTGTGCGTGGTACCTCGGACTCAGACACGACCACATTTTCAGGTTCTGGAAGCTGAATGACCTCTTCCGTGTGTCCAAATTCAGAGAAATCTTCAGATATCTTTATCACAGGATGCGCCTCGAGATCCGGTGCGCAGGTCATATAGTCGCTGGTGTCAATCGAGGTCCGTTTCTTACATTTTTTTCGAAAGCAATTCCACCCTCCCTCCATGTTATCTGTAGAATATAATTTTGAATGGAATTTTGAACAACCCATTAGTGAGGGTGCAAATCATATTTTGGTCAAGTCACGAAATGCCAACTCAAATGAAAAAAAAACAATAGAAATCTATTAATTGCTGCCTAACGCGTGCTTGTTCAGCAGTAACGTAACTGCAGTTAACCTGCTAGCCCAACTACGAATGTCTCTTATAGCAGATATTTGATTATCAATCAATAAAATTATCCTACTCCATGGAAATTCCGAACATGGTCGTACATGATTTCTACAAATAAATAACAAACAGCGGTGCCTTGGTTGCTTTTATACGATTCGCATCCATTGCCGAACATACTGAAGGCCCTCGCCAAGCGTCACGTAT
Organism: Epimenia babai; assembly: GCA_011762755.2. Taxonomy (NCBI): domain Eukaryota; kingdom Metazoa; phylum Mollusca; class Solenogastres; order Cavibelonia; family Epimeniidae; genus Epimenia; species Epimenia babai. The sequence goes on along the minus strand of WURV02052009.1, from coordinate 8,677 downwards.
TGCCATTGATTTTCCCAACGTACAGCCGACATCATTATTCGTATCGTGCCTGTGCTAGACCTGCTATTATTCACGACTAGAAGAAAAAACGCCGCGAGCTATTGAATTCATGGCACGTATACACATTCCAGACCGGTGTATACGTCCGTCGCGTGCTTTAGTATTTCTTGATATGTGGTCTGTATGAGCTGTAGCCCAAATTCCGCTAATATGTCTTCGGAAAAATAATACTCAAGGGCATAGAATAATATTTAGCTGCATCGCTTTATGAACGGAATCAGCACTTCGATATGAATGGTTTATTGTAACTTATCGATTGGTCTGTGGACGCATTATTTTAGCCACGTGAATTGCAAGTGCGTAATTCGCTGTCATAGTGACAATCCCGCTTAGATCTTGCGCATATTGGTGTTAACCTCAACCCGTCTCAAAGATGATGGTGTTGGTGGTAATTGTCGTGGGTGTCGCAGTGGTTGCGGTGATGGTGGTGATAGCAGTGGTATGCGGAGATATGATACCCAGTACAACTCTCCGCATCATATTGAAATACTGCCTCATTAGCACACGACGGGCGCGCTACCGTGGGAGTGGGAATAATGCCAGGCATCAATCGTCGCTGATTCACATGCCATCACAAGCGCCGTGATCAATGTTCGGTATTATTAGGAACGCAACGTGATTCCCATAGACAGCTCTCTTTTTACTCGACCCTAAGGAACGATAAGTCACAGGCTTTCGCATCCCATAAAGTTCTACATATGTTGACATATTTATAGCATACTAGTAAAGTATTAAAGGTAAAGTTAAAATTCAACATTTAAAGACTGTAAGATAAGCCTCTCTGGTGTTGTTTACAATTAATGTTTATACATACGTATAACCGATTTTCATATGACCTTCTCATAGGTTTAGAACATGATTCCATATTTGATTCCATAAACCCGGTATCTAGCTGACGCGTATAACTATTTTGTTCGTAACTGCTCAGTTTCTCCGTAACCTGGCGTCCACTTATCACAGCGACAATGTCAATGATAATGATAATGATGACGACGACGATAACTATAACGATAATGATAATAATAAGAAGAAGAATAAAAAGACGACGACGATAATGATAATGATAATAATAAGAAGAATAAAAAGAATAATAAGAATAAAAACAATACTAAAAACAATAATAATATCAACAATAATGACGACCGCAATAACGACGACCGCAATAACGACGACCGCAATAGCGACGACGCAATAACGACGACCGCAATAACGACGACCACAATAACGGCGGCGGCGGCGAGGACGAGGAGGACGATGACGACCACGACCACGACGACCACAACGACGACCACGACGACAATAATAATAATAACAATAATCATAATAACAACGATAATAATAACAACGATAATAATAACAACAATAATAATAACAACAATAATAATAACAACAATAATAATAATAACAATAATAATAACAGCAATAATAATAACAGCAATAATAATAACAACAACAATAATAATAACAACAATAATAATAACAATAATAATAACAACAATAATAATAACAACAATAATAATAACAACAATAATAATAACAACAATAATAATAATAACAATAATAATAACAACAATAATAATAACAATAATAATAACAACAACAATAATAACAACAATAATAACAACAATAATAATAACGACAATAATAATAACGACAATAATAATAACGACAATAATAATAACGACAATAATAATAACGACAATAATAACAACGATAATAATAACGACGATAATAATAACGACAATAATAATAACGACAATAATAATAACGACAATAATAATAAAGACAATAATAATAACGACAATAATAATAACGACAATAATAATAACGACAATAATAATAACGACAATAATAATAATAACGACAATAATAATAACGACAATAATAATAACGACGATAATAATAACGACGATAATAATAACGACAATAATAATGACAATAATAATAACGACAATAATAATGACAATAATAATAACGACAATAATAATAACGACAATAATAATGACAATAATAATAACGACAATAATAATAACGACAATGATAACGATAAAAAAATGATAATGATAATGATGATAATGATAATGATAATGTCGATGGCGATGGCGATAACGATAGCGATAACAACGATAATAACGATAATAACGACGATAACGACGATGGCGACGATGACGACGATGACGATAATTGCGATAATGGCGAAAATAACGACGATAACGCCGATGACGACGATGGCGACGATGACGACGATGTTGCATTGATTTATTGATAACATAGTTCCTGAGGATTCTAGCTAGCAACGTTTGATGATAAACTTTGTACATGAAACTGGGAGTTTGTAACTTCACAATATTTTCAAATTTCAGTATATTAAATTTTTCATTCAAAGGTTGAGGTGGTGTTATGCATTCTCTATTGTCCTCATGGCTTTTTTCCGCACTACAGTTTTTTTTCAAGTCTGTTGTGGCATGTAATACCCAAATCTTGCGGCAGTTATGGTGAAATGAGTGGGCAATAAAAAATGTAAAGCCTGCTGGTTAAAAATATGTTTGACTTTATGCAGCACGTACAGGCTCTTGGATATTTTAGATCTGACGTGCTCAATTTGGAATAAATAAATACTCCTAGAAATCTAGTACTGTAAACTCTGTCAATCTCACTCTCGTTCATAAAAACTCTTGAATTGTGCATAATTTTTTTGTTTGTAAATATGATGAAATCTGTTTTCTTCGCATTTAATAAAAGTTAATTCCCTTGAAACCATAATTATTTGTAGTTTATTGAGTTCTTTGCTCATCGATTCGCATAATTTTTAAGAATCACTCCAAGTTTGAAATATATTTATCTGCAAAAAATATGAAATTCGTTGTTCTAGATATGTTAGACAGGTCATTAATGAATAAAATAAACAATGCTGGTCCCAAAATTGATCCACGAGGAACACAGCATGATATATTACTCAAGTCAAAAGCAGTTCCATTGTACATAACATATTGTTTTTTATATAAGTAGTTTCGTAACCAGTAAGAAACTTTCTCGCGAATTCCATAACTATACATTTTTCAATGAATATTTCGTGATTTCTAGTATCAAAAGCTTTTTAAGGACAATAAAAACATCTATTGCATATTTAGACTCATCCATAGCTGCTGTTAATTCTACCACTAACTCTGCGATAGCTAGTGGTGTATACATTTTGTTGCAGAATCCATACTGGCCACTATATAAGATATGACCTTCATCAATAAAACTCATCAGTCATTTATTGAGTATTTATTCCAGAATTTTTGAAAATTGTGGCAATAATAATACCGGGCGGTAATGAGTGAAGTTTTCTTTATCCACAGATTTTCATACAGTGACAGTGACAACTTTGGCTATCTTCATTGAATTAGGAATTAAAAGTTAAAACAATAGATATGTAGTCGAGAACTTTTTGACAATAGACATATCAACACCATAATGGCCATATGACATTTTCGACTGAAAATGCCTTACAATACTACAGATTTCAATTGGACCGGTTAGTTCAAGATACAAAGATTCTTGAGATCTATATTTCTTGAAATCGGAGAAGTTATGTTTCTTCAAGTTAGACATGGAATTAGCCAGATTGGGTCCACAACTGGTGAAGAAATTGTTGTAGACATTTCCAATATCTCTCGGTTTAGTTAAATCTTTTCCATCATAAATGAAGGTTGTTTGACTGTCACGTACATTATCGGCTTTTATACAACGGTCTAGTACTTTCCAGGTTTTTTTACATCATTCTTGTGAATTTATAACATAATTTCTCAGCCTGCCTAACTAATTTTTTTATATTGCTTGTAGCGCAGTTCTGCTTCGTCCGTTTTACACCTGAGAAATATTTTATATAGAACGTTTTTTTGATTGCATTACAATTTAATTTGTCATTTAACAATAACGACGTCCAACAAATTTTCTTCACTGTAATTAAGATTAGGTAACTGATGCTGGTCGCTAGATTCATTCACGTGCAATGCCACTCCGCCCCCTCTTTTGTGTGTGTACGTTATTCAGTAAAGTTATAGTTGTTCAAGGAAAACAATGAAGCGTCTATATCATTTGCCCATACCTCTGATAATGCTATATCAAAATCAATCCTTATCCTAGTCAGATAATGGATAATATAGTTATGATTTTGTTATGTTTTAATTTCTTATGTTGAATTGAAACTAACACGAATATTTTACTGAACAAGTACGATTCGGTATGAGTAGCCTATTCTCTCTTTAATTATAATCACAAAGTAATAACAATCTCAGCTTATTAATAACACTTTAACACTAGCAGTTTTTAAACGGTTACACGTAATTAGAACCTAATCAATACAGTCTTATTCTATCGTCTAACTCACGATGTTAACTTTATGACTTGTATGATTTATAGGAACACTGTAATTTGAGACACCGGCTTTTTATAAGCTACGGGACAGACTCTATCGAACAAATAGAATATCCAATATGACGCAATAGTAAGAGTAAACAACTTCGAGCCAATCAATGCCAATCAATGTTATTGTGGGCGTGGCGCGACGTGATTGACACGTTCGCGAAAACTCGAAAGGATTCTTCGTTTGCGGCGAGAATATTCCTAACCGGTTAAATCCAGTATGTTACAGATTTGCTTTCAGACTACGGCAATTAAAATGTATAATACGTACTAAAATTGTTGTTGCTCTTGATATCATTGATTGAATTTGGATCGCCCAAGTAGTTACATTGTACATCGAGTTTATTATGGAAGTTCCAGTCTGGGTCTATATCATCGAAAAGAGTCTTCTTCGGTTGTTCTAGTCGTTGAGTAGGTCGCACATACTTCTAGTTTATGTGCTATTTCATCACTTATATTATGGTTTAGTTGGCAAAATTCGGTAATATCCAAAATATGAAGCGGCAATGTCTGAAGAAATGAGACAGGTGATATTTCCATCACTGATACACATTATTCGGATGGAGGTCCTTCCCAATGTATACATTGACATTCTACTTATTGCAGTATATAATTATAATTGATTATTGGTAGCATACGGTACTTGTTGATTCGTGATCCATGCTCACACAAGTTCACATTCATTGACAATAATCAGGCCACATATATAAGCAGTCTATCTACGAGTGATGATCTTGAAGTGAAGTGAGGTCATCTTCGGGCCGTATTTGTCTTGGTGCTGACTCTGGTGTTGTCCGTACGTAAACTTAGCAATTGACACCTACATGTATGCTAGGCGTCCTTCCCTCCTCAACCGACGCGCTTCCGCATGTAGCTTGTTATTATACGCTGTCAAATGTTCATTAATGTAGACGTTTGATTTTCTTGCTCGGAGTTTTCTTCGTGCAGCGATAACTTCATGCTTCCAGTGACGGTTTACAAACTTAAATCTGTCAATGGCTTGGATGGACTATAAAAAAGCATTTGACAGTTTCCCATATACATGAATTATCAAATCACTTGAAAGGTATAGAGCTAATCTGGTGACAGTAAATTTCTTGCAGCAAGCCATGTCAATGAGGTCGACTGATTTATATTTGAACCACACTAATGGATTGATAACGGTATCTGACGTAAATAAAATTTCGGAAATATTTAAAGAATATCCACTATCGCCGCTTTTATCCGGGTGGGGGGGTGATCGAATTTACAAGTTGCTAAAAGGTGCTAATGACCTACTCAGCAACGACGTATAAATTGGCGATAGTAGGCTCGAACAAATATTTAGAAATAACTGCTGACAGAAACCTGAGAAAAGTGGTAGCTACAACATGAAAAGTTTAAGAATAAAAATTTTAATTTAATATAGCTACCGATTTAAAGGGTGAATTTGCCACCGGAATCTTCCACTCATACAAGCCTGGACGCAAAGGAACTAAAAAATGAACTATTATAATATAAACTATTATTATAATTATTTATAAATATAATATCGCAAAGAAGCAAGAAAGGTACTAAGCCAAACCAATCCATGAGCAGCTATATCACGCTTTACGAGAGTTGCACGTATACTTTAAACTCTCGCATCGGTGAAACAGAAGCTGTGATTCTTGCTGCTCAAAATCAAGCTTCAAGCACAAAATAGTATCAAATTAAATACTCCATTAAGATGTAGAGAGAATGTGCCGAATATGGCCGCGCGAGAAAACCACCGAACGTATTCTTTTTCGCTGCCCGATATTAGCGAAACACGAATACATAACGACGTAGCAGACGCCGTTCAATGGGACATTGGTAAGTTTTACGGTATACCAGTAGTTGAAAAGTGTATGAACATAAACCAGAAACTGTATGTAACACCAAAGATAGTACAATTTTGAGCGATATGCCTATACAAACATGCAGAACAGTATTGGCTAATCGACCCGATATTGCGCTTAAAATATGAAGGACAAGACGTGCTACTTAGTAGATAGATCTCTACCGATGGACCGTAACATCCAGGAAAAATAGGTGGAGAAAATATCTAAATGTGAGAACTTCGAAATTGAAATAAAGCCAATATGGTGAAAGAAAACGCGGGTAATCCAATTATAATCGATGTATTGGGAACTGTTGCCATTGATGTAGATGATTTTATTTCCATAATTCGTAGATCACATGGGTTACAAGCTCTACAAAAAATAACATTCTTGGGTCTGCGCATATAAGAAAAGAATTCGATCTATCAACATGATTTTTTTTTAAACATCGAACAATATGCATCAATATTTATGATGGATTATCATTAACAGTTTTCATAGACAATTAAATTTGGCGATGTGTATACACTGTTGAAAATTAGATATAATTTATTATGCTATAAGAATCCTGACATCTTTCGGCAAGTTGATGGGTAATGATGAGTTGGACAAATTTTGAACAGTTGGATAAATTTTTAACATGCTTCTTTGTTCTCAATAACTGTAGCATTGCAGGCATAGATTGTCCTCGGTGTTTACTTATGTAGAGTGTGTTTTATAGATGACCTAATGAGTGCACTTTAGTTAAGTATATTCCATTTTATCTCATAAAGATATGATATTGCATGAGTAATAGCTATAACCTTCTTGGCCAAGCCTCGCGAAATCGGACGAAGAATATGTTTAGAAACAGCACGTTCGGGTTTCTCACGTAGATTCGTCCGACAAATCTCTTACAGGAACGTTAACGGTGGCGACGATGACAGGTGATGTTAAAAGTTATGATGGTGTTGATGGTAAAAGTTATTATAGTGGCAAAAGTTATGACTTCGTAATAGTGATAATTGCGACGACGATGATGATGACGATTATGATGAAAACGGCGATGACAATGGCGACGGCGATGATGACGACGACGATTATGATGATGAAAATGATTACTACTATGATGATGATGATGATGATGATGATGATGATGACGAACACTATGATGAAAATGATGACGACGATGATGACGACGACGATGAAAATGACGATGATAATAATAACGATAATGATCATGATGACGATGATAACGATGTTGATGATAACGATGTTGTTGATGATGATGGTGATAACGATAACAACGACGATGACGGCGACGATAACGATAATGACGATAACGACGGCGATAACAACGATGACGATAACGATAACGACGATGACAATGATGTCGACGATAACGATAACGACTATGACGATGACGATAAGGACGATTACCACGACGACAGCGACGATCGTGATAACGATAATGACGATAGAGATCACCATGATGATGGCGACGATAACGATAACTATGCGTGGTACGCGCATATAATCCGCGAGCATATGAACCGCCACGCCCTCTCACTATTGTGACGGCTGTTGCCACGTGGCCGCCACTTTCAACGACGAGCAGATGAACCGCTAGCCCAGGCTAATTAAGTTAGCCAAATGTTATGAACACGTAACACGTAGGAAATTTATTTACATTTTATTTACAGGAGACGGTACACTATCAGCAATGGCACATAAATAATCCCAAGATTTACGACTTCGTCTTCCGCTCTGTATGCCTAAAAGGCTTACATTAATTTTCGCGTACACTGTTTTGTTGCGTTTTTCGCATTCCAACAACTCTTTCCTGTATTTTAATTTCAGATTTATCAAATAATTCGAACAGATTTGTGATAAATCTCCAAATGTTGCAATGTGGCGAAGCAAAGTCATTGTGTATCGCCGAATGCCAACTTTCAACAGCGTTGTTGGTACGAACTTTGACCATATACCAGTCCCACTACTTGTGGTTAGCTTTCAGCAACCAGAACGGCAAAAAGTACTCATTTAATAGTTTGCAGAGCCTCATATCCGAAATGAACATGGGTAGACAGTCTGAATGATAACGTCCCATCGTATACAAGTTAGCGAAAGTTTATTAAGTACGAACAGTAAAGAAATACGAATACTCTATTGTCCCGTTATTTGACTTTTATGTGTCGGGGCCTTGTGATAACAGCGTGGCACACGTGTCTTGACTCAACGCGCCGCGTTAAAGATTAAAGATATCAAAAGTCTATGATAGGAGTCGGCTTTCTGGTTGGATGATTGGAACTGTCAATCACCCGTCTAATGAGACAAGGTGTGATATCCGTAGCCAATAGAACAGCGGTTCATATGCTCGCGGATCA
>WURV02051898.1:3433-21874 GCA_011762755.2 Epimenia babai | reverse complement strand
AAACAACACACGCTATCAAACCGCTATGTTATACGCAGACCTGTCTATCACGCGAAACGCTACCTGGCGCCTGCGGAAAACGATGTGGCTTGAAATAATTACAGTCTCACTTAGAAGACCACCCCCCCCCCCCACAACATTGAATCTAGGTTTTTGGTGAAAAAGCGTCGTCTTGTAAATGAGTATATACAGTATTTAAACCTTGAATCTTAATTGTACAACGGCCCTAAATAACAGGACAATGACCTTAAACAAGAGACAGGCTTTAAGCTGAGCCTGAAACTAGTCCATGAATGAGAAAAATTTGGCCATACCTCGTGTCAAAATGGCTTGCCCAAAGATAATTCACAAGCCAGTTGGGAAGACAGATTTGTTCCATGTGTGAATAAAATTTCACTCCACTATTTTTGTATTTATAGTGCCTCTTCAACTAACTAGTTATCAGCGACTTTTTACAATGGTAATACAACATGGTATACACAAAAAAAATAAATAGGAAGATATAAATGTATGTGACGAGGAAGTTTTCCTGTCTTCAATCGCGTCGCCACGAAAAATTCACTCGCGGAAAGATTGCAAGAAGACTCGGTGAGTAAAGAAGAGGTCTATGATCTGGGAAGGTGGAGGGTTTGAAAACAGGGCAATGCTGGTGTTTTTTTCATTGTATTCTTGGGCGGGATACTTCACCCATTTTTCTCTGGTCGATTTAGCCGTAAGGACCAATTGAATCGATTCCTGGCCGGCCATATTAAGTAAGATTCAGTGGGAGACCAACGCGGGAGGGGCCTGCTGGCGCCCGGTAACAGAGCCGCCGTCCCCAAACGGTTTACGTAAACACCTACCAACAGCCTGTCAGCCATCATTTGGCAGCCGCTCAAGTGGTTTTAAAGTGCCGTGTATAGTCGTATACCAACTTAATGTCGACAATCAAAATAAAGTACGTTGCCCAGGAATACGAGACGGAAGAGATGCCCGATTTGGTGGCGCGCAGAACTTTATATCCAGTTTCAGGTTGTATGTCAACCCTCTACAAACTTGGATATACCGCATCCAACAGTAAAGTAACACGTGAAACCACAAATGGACAAAGATATACTGAAATCGATGGTTCGACTCACTTATATTTGCAGTGGTCTTCCAGTGGTATTTCTTTAGCGGGTGGTCTGCCCAATGTATCCTGCGCGTAAAAATAAAAAAGACCGGCGTTCACACGGACGATGTTGCCTTCGGATTAATTTTACACGTTTTTTATGCTTTAAAATGAAACAACATGAAAACTAACGAGGAGGAATGTTCTGGATCTACAAAAGCTCGCGCGATTTTTCATTTCGAAATTAGTTACGGTGAATTCAGATTCAGTTCATGATGATAATTATTGACAATCACTGGATTGATGTCAAGAAGCTGCTGATATGCTGCCCTTTCTTCTGTTTTATCTCTCTGTATTTTTACAGTATTTTTGTTGCTCTTCCGTCATTCCATTATTGGCCATATCGACATTGATGGCGAGCAACCATTGTGAGTTCGTGTCTAACGGTAGAAAAATATAAAGGAAAAAATCGCAACTCCTACTTTTTCCCCAAAACCCGCGACTTCCAGATGACTGGTCGGGTGCACTACGTGCTGAATTTTAAAGGCAGATTTTCTCCCGTATATTCGCGTATATTGCACCTTCAAAACATATGGATCGTATGTTATATATCTAAATCGTGCCAGTGATATCCTACAAAGGTATCTTTGACATACAGTCGTATTCAGAGCGGAGTCAAATGACCTACTTTCATATTCAGAGCGCAGTCGACTGACCTAGTATCATCTTCGGAGCAGAGTTATCTGACCTACTTTTATATTCAGAGCAGCATCGACTGACCTACATTTATATTCAGAGCAGCATCGACTGACCTACTTTTACATTCAGAGCCGAGTTGGCTGACCTAAATTTATACACAATGTAATTATTAGACCAACAGTCTCGACCTTTTCTGACCTCCAAGCTTGATTCTTCGTGTACTCGGCATCCACTAAATCTGGGTGAGCGCGTGACATCAATATAAGTGGGTCACGTTCATCGCTGGTGCGAGATCCACGGAAAAATCCCACATTCAACTTCTTATCCCATGGCCAGTTGTTGGCTTTTCTGGAAAAATTCCATTGAATGACGAGTATTAAAATAACGATCTAATTTCTCACTAAGAAAATATGAAATGGAGAAATTATTGTAGAATTATAGAAGACGTAATTTTAAAGTCAATTAGAGGCAGTTGAAAATTACGAAAACATATTTAATTATGATAAATATTTTAGCGAACTGCGCACTTGGGTATCAAACATATTTACAATGACTTGGAAAAGAAATAACGCAAAAAGAAACTGAAATCATGGCAAAAACACTCTTAAATGGGACCAAATTATTTTCTACATATGCTACTACAAAAATCAATAAAAATTTTAAAATATGCAAAAATATCACTGTATATGGGGAAATTAGTAATTCACATTTACGCATGACAAGAGTACAAGTTTTATTTTTTTTTTCAAAGGCAAACTATTGAGAAAAACCACGTGAAAACAACGCGCTTAATGCTGCATTATTATTCACTTGTCAATACTGCTGATATTTCATATACCTAATAACTCTTGTGTGATTTTATTAACCCTTAGTCCCTTACCACACCAGCAACTATACATAATATACATCACATTACTCTAGCAATACGATACGTTGAGAACAGAGTGCAAAGGGTTAAGGAAACATAGAAAATGTGACGGTTAATTATAAAGGCTGACCGCGAGATAATTTCTCTCTGAAGGTCCCACCGCCCCAGGCCGGTTGGGTAGATGGGCCACACAGCCGGCCCGCCCTCCCAGAATGTCCAGGCCGGGTACATGATATCCCAGTGTTGGCCGCGCTGTGATCGAACATGGAACGTGGCATAACTCGACTAGAACACGTTCGAGATACGCTACCTGAGAAAAATACACGATGCTTCACCGTGTCAAGGCCCGTGAGGCAGAGGGTGGAAGAAAAGGGGAAGCAATTTGTTGAGTGGTAGGAGCACTGGACTCGTAACCAAAAGGTCGCGAGTTCGAAACTGGTAGACTTTTCTGCTATGATCCTCAGCCAGTCATTTATCCCCGATTGCTGGAGTAAACCCGTCTTCAAAATGGGAAAATGCTCGATAGTATCCTTGGCGGGGTGATATGCGAGTTGAAGGTATTGTATATGCGCTGAATAGCTGCAATAAACAACAATTCATTGTAAATAGCATCTGAGAGCCTTTATTGACTGATACTTGCAGCCCAGAAATGTTGTACTTCACCTATTTTAGAGAGGTTGCGAGTAAAACTGCGCATGTATTTGATTTCGTGGTATTCACTTGTTAAAAGAACACGATCGCAGTGCATGGCATATAGAGAACGATCTAGATTGAAGTCGTTTGCCGTAAAACAATCACCGAACAATTCAAATGTATCGAACCTTCTAAATAATTGTAGAGGGTTCGAATCCCGAGCAAGTCGACCAGGCAACCGGATAGCTCAGTTGGTAGAGCACCGGCCTATAGACCTGAAGGTGGAAGGTTCGAATCCTGAGCAAGATGACCAGGCAACCGGATAGCTCAGTTGGTAGAGCACCGGCCTATAGACCTGAAGGTGGAAGGTTCGAATCCTAAGCAAGTCGACCACGCAACCGGATAGCTCAGTTGGTAGAGCACCGGCCTATAGACCTGAAGGTGGAGGGTTCGAATCCTAAGCAAGATGACCAGGCAACCGGATAGCTCAGTTGGTAGAGCACCGGCCTATAGACCTGAAGGTGGAGGGTTCGAATCCCCTTCCCAATTGTGCAAGCACCGTGAAATTTCTAAAAGATTATGGTTAATAAATCGTCAATCACATTTATGCGGCAAATACATCGTTTTGTATTCAAATACAGACTTACAACTTTGCTGAATGAGAAAACAGGAAGCGGGGACGTGGGGCTAGAGGATTGTGGGTAGTCGTGTGTGTTTATAATCAGTTCCATGTCGGGCAGTTCGTGTATGACATCCAGAATAAAGTGTTCCACGCCCTGACACCTACGGCACACACAAACAGTGGGCCACACCCTGAGATGATCTACACTTAGTTTTCTAGTGATTTTTTTAATTGTGTATACCATATTCCCTTGAATATAAGGCTACTGTTAAAATATAAATAGAGGTCATCCTATAATCGGGGGTCATTCTATAAGCAGAAATTGAAATTCAATTTCTTGGTTGTTGTGAATTGTCGAAAATCACGGGTATGGACTTGACCTTTGAAACAATGTTAAAGGAAAGTCAATGTAACCATTTTAACCAGTCGGTTTATTATTAAATCTACAGGAGGCGTATTGATTGTAATCGAATGAAATGAAAGGGCACTGAATCATATCGTAAATCATTGTTTTAGCAATGCATTTCCAAAAGTCACAGTTATCTCCCTTAAACAACTTTTTACCAGCGTTATCGATATAATTGATTTACTATCAAAATCACAGCAAAGTTCCTCAAAATTTGTAGTTTGAACAAGCAGTTATGGGCATAATTTGGGAAAATAGACATATAGACATATATCTATGCAAATAGACATATATAATCTATGATCTTACTGTATATGTCTATTTTTATTCTCGATTCATTCATGGTATACCGAGTTCGATTTTGAACCGTATTCCTTGTGTTTCTAGTTAATCATAGCAACCGTAAATTCGTACAGTGTCCTTGATAGCCGTGTGTTAAAAGGGGCACTATAAATCAATAAAATTCCACATCGTTTCATGAATTCTTTCTTTCATTCACCTCGCCGGGAACATGCAGTCGTCTTCACGATACAGTTTGTGATTGATAATCTGGTAGTGAGTGCCGCGATTCCTGGCCGAGTCGAACACCTGCCGAGATATCCCGTCTCGCCACGTATGTAGGTCATATTTAATCACGCTGTAAAAGTCAGTAGGATATAAAATTTATGCCGGCGCAAGGTATTTTGCCGGCATGCCCCAACTATTTGTAAGCTAGACGTGCGTAACTTTCATGTATATTTATTGAAAATGCCATGAGAGTGCCCTTTTGAAATTCTAACACTACATCACAAAGGCTACCTAGACTCTCAAAAGTATACAGGATTTAAGGTACTTTTTGGCTAAATAATGACACTGACACATGTAGAATATCAGTGAGAAGGGAGATCGCACCGAGGTTTTGCGGATTTAATACGAATAATCCCACAGCGGATTCAATCTCAATAATCCCACCGCAGAGCAAATCCAAACAATCACACCGCGGATTAAATCCCAACAATCCCACCGCGGATCAAATCCAAACAATCACACCGCGGATTAAATCCCAACAATCCCACCGCGGATCAAATCCAAACAATCCCACTGTGGATCAAATCCAAACAATCACACCGCGGATTAAATCCCAACAATCCCACCGCGGATCAAATCCGAACAATCACACCGCGGATTCAATCCCAACAATCCCACCGCGGATCAAATCCCAACAATCCCACCGCGGATCAAATCCAAACAATCACACCGCGAATTCAATCCCAACAATCCCACCGTGGATCAAATCCAAACAATCACACCGCGGATTAAATTCCAACAATCCCACCGCGGATCAAATCCAAACAATCACACCGCGGATTAAATCCCAACAATCCCACCGCAGATCAAATCCAAACAATCACACCGCGGATTAAATCCCAACAATCCCACCGCGGATCAAATCCAAACAATCACACCGCGAATTCAATCCCAACAATCCCACCGCGGATCAAATCCAAACAATCACACCGCGGATCAAATCCGAACAATCACACCGCGGATTCAATCCCAACAATCCCACCGCGGGTCAAATCCAAACAATCACACCGCGGATCAAATCCCAACAATCCCACGCATTGTTCGCATATTTTATGCTACTCATCACTACCAATTATGCTTCCACTGCCTACTGTACTCATTAATTAGTATTGCCCAGTAATCACTGCACCGTACAGCTATATATATTCTGTGAATTAACATTTCCTTCATCACTTGATAAAGAATATTTATATTCGAAAGCTTGTGAAATAAATTATAGCTGGAGAGAAATGTACAGGAAAAAACCTATACCCCTGATGGGACTCGAACCCACGCCCCCCAGATAACCGGTCTGGTGCTCTACCAAAGAATTACCAGCTAATTATAGAACCACATTGGCAATCCCAATTACAATCAAATAAATTATAGTTAGTCTTAAAAGGTATCGTCCTCCGATTCCTTATCAATCGCAAGTATAATTATTAACTCAAATTTATTATCCATATATTATCCCGTGCAAAGTTTTTACACTGAATACAGTGCAAATTTTATGTACTAGATTTTAGTCATTGCTGTCACATTTTAATGAATATAACCACCTAATGATCTATGTAGACATAGTTTGACACCTTACATGGCACAAGACAGCTCGCTCGAGTGACATATGCAATACATCCTTGATCTCACCAAGTGGACACGTATGTTCTAACCGAGCCTGCCCAGTGTATCGCCCAACATCATCTTATAGGAACTCACACGCATCTTAGTGACAGTTAGTCTAGTGACCATGACTCAATGTAAACATCATCACAATGAGATTCTGTCCCGAATGTTGCTGTAATCTCACTGTGGAGATACATGTCGATGTTTTCTAAATGTCAGCTAACCATCCCTATTAGCTAGTTAGTTATAAATTGGCTAATAACCAAGGTAATTGTTGTGTGGGCCATTCTAGGCCATTTACAAGGTCAGCCTATGTGGTGAATATTAGCTTTAAAAAAACATCCGTAGTTAAAGACCACTAGATCTGGGCAGAGAGTTGACCTTCGCCCATTCATATCATTGGTTCCAAATCCAAACAGACGACCTACATATGTTGCACAATCCATACTGCTAGTTGATTATTTACAATGAGATGATGAAATAGTAGAGAGGTATGTGATAGAGATACCATCCGAAGAGCATGCGAAGCACAGTCACGTCATATGAAAGAAGCCCGTACATACGCTGAAAGGGCTACATATGGACCGACTGAGTTTAAGATGCTCGTTGCCTCCAAAACGCCACAGTTCTATCCTACTGTCATCACAGTCTTCTGGATTCAAGTCCAACAATTTCACCACTGCGCTAACTACCCCCTCCCCTAACCATCTCTATACAAATCCATACAGACGCTGCAGTGATAAATTTTGATACAGTATGACATATCAATGCAATTATCATTCTACATTTGGCAAAATCCGAGAAATATAAACAGAAAACTGTATCACTAAGTCAACTTAATATTATTCACATATTCACAAACATTGGTTTGGTTAGTATAATCTACAAGGTGTGCGCTATGGCCATTGCACTGCAATCAGTGTGTAATTAGTGGTAATTTTTGTAATTGGGCCAATAAACAACAGCGACTAATTTGAGTCCACTGTGTTTTAATGGTTCAGTAATTGCATAAATACACCTCATTATCAAATTAACTAACGCGCCTATATCACGACTGATTTTTACAATGGCTCATTATATTGATAAACAGGAACCTGCTTGCTGGGCAATAATATGGCTGAGAATGGATTAGTCATGAATTGAATAATCAAAATTAAATAGGTCAAATACAACCAAAAAATAAATTGATGCGGGTTTGAAACATCTGCAATTGTTACACCGTCATTAAAACATACGAGTAATGAGTACTATCAACCTACCACCGACGCCATTTCAAATATTGCTGAGAAAAAATTATCCTGCAGAATTGCATGTTTTGCAGTGGACTTGGCTGAGTTCAGACAGACTATCGGTGTATTAGTATTTCCTCATATACGTTCCTTCTTTTACACAACAGTTACCCTAAATCATACAATCTGGGATTCCAGTCGTCCACGATCTTTTAAAGACCCATAATTAGATAACATGCTAAAGACTGCCTTAGTTTAGAGTCCAGCTTACTACTGAACACCTCCTCAGCGCATGTTATTGGTCTACAAAAATAAACTAATCAATACATAGAAACGTACCTTTGTGATCATGTACATCAGACAAGAGACTTTTTGGGGCTCAAGTCATATTGAAGTAAATCAACCAAAATTCTGTATCAGACACTCTCACATCACAGCAAGACTTATCGTTGGAAATTTTATGATAGCCTCAACCCTATAATAATGAGCAATTGCTATGGGTGGTATAGAGGCCTTTATAGATTTATCCCCAGAGTTTAAGGTAATTCAGAATGTAGCAAATGTACTTACTGAACTACAAGAACTGCAGCATGTGTTATATTTGATTAATTAGGGTGCATTTAGTTTGCTAGCTGCATTTGGCATATGGGCCAGTTTCTCCATTGCCTCTGATGATGTATAGCATGAGACAAATGTCTAAAGTTTTTTTGCTGAACATATTTGCATAAATATATTATTTTTCAAGAGAAAATGGCTACAGTTTTCAGAGAGTCATATGTCTGTCAAATATAAACTGATTTATCAAGCAATATAAACAATGTAAATACTTGGGGAATATATTTAACATAAAAAGAATGAAGTGACCATGTAATAAATTAATAAAACAATAAGAAAAACTATCTGTTATTTTTTAATGATACACATATTATAAATTATATATTAGTGAAAACCCCTGAGCTACCTTAGGAGTATAATATATACACCTATACATAAAACATAAAGAGTCATGGTGAGTGGTCATAGTCTGTAAATACTGATATCAATACATTTTTATGATTTTCAAATAATTGAATAGACAGTGCTTAGAGTGCTAGTCATTAAGAATGCTGAATCTTTTGCATGAGACTGTAACCTGAGACGCGATGTGCCACACTGTACCCTGTGCTGTGTGTAAAAGATTCTGTAACATGTAGATAAGAGGTTCGCCAAAATGGGCGGCTGAATAAGGTACATATATAATATCATGCTGCAATTACTATTATTGTATATTTAACAATTATCATACGTGGTGGTTGAACTGGGTGCTCAACATATCAAATGTGATCATCTTCAGCAATGAATAAAAAATTTGGATGAATAATCTACTATAATGAAATTTCTCTACTTACATGAAAGTTGGGAAGAGTGTCGTGAATTGAAAGGAAGTCGCAACAACTCCTGGGACAAGAAGGCAAGATGGCCTCGCATGGGAGAGTCTCGACAGAGACTGCAAATAGCGATATGAAGCTTTCTGACTGATATGCCATAATATATACGTGTAAACAGGCATTATGCAGGGAATGTCGAAAGGATCAATACTGCTGGGAATAAATTAGGCTTTATTCAAATATCAATAGATAAATTATTGCGCAGTTAACAGAAACATGCAGGCTCATTTAGGCACCAAATTGTATAGCCGTTCAATGTTTGTATTGTATAACAGATTTTTTATCTGATGCATCTTGGAAAAACAGCAAGTTAAAATCCGAGATGATTGTTAACAGTACAATCAGAGAAAAAATTGTTTTTTATGATATGGCTTACACCGCAAGTAACATGCTTATTTTGGTAATGTCTAAAAAGAGCACAACATTAATGAGAGGGAGACACAGTGGTGGAGCACCGCAGGCTTTACTTTGGAAGTCGCAAGTTTGAGTCCCACCAAAGGAAAAGTTTTATATGTATTTCCTCTGCCAGTAACATGCTCATTATGGTAATGTCTAGAAAGAGCAATACATTAATAAGAGGAAGGCATAGTGGTGGAGAACCGGAGGCTTTACTTTGGAAGTCGCAGGTTTGAGTTCCAATAAGAAAAAGTTTTCTATGTATTTCTTTCGCGCCTCAAGAAACAACACACAGAGAAGTATAGTTTACTTGCAACAGGCTCGCAAAAACCAATCAGAAATAACATGATTTCAGTTAGATGGCTATGTGCTCCAAATTAGCAGGTCAGCACATAATTCGCTAGCTAAACAGTAAAAAATTAACAAGCTATTGATAAGACCTCCATCACACGATGATGAAGATACTATGTGGTAGCAGATACTCCCTTCATATTACTCAATACAGATAAATGTTTTTTCGGATTATGGAATTATAGACTCCTTTTATAACATCTGTTGCACAAAACGCAGCATTATGATATGTATATATTTCAGTAATAAACTATAATATTGCAATAATTTGTACGTATCAACTTTTATTGAGCACAGTAGAGATGTCTATATTTTAAATACATGTTAAAGCAATTTTTTAAAAGAATGATAAATGAAAAAAATTGAAATGTTTTATCTAGTGCTACTCTATTAATAGTAGCTCTATTAATAGTAGCAAATGCCAGTTACACTTACTATATGGCTTCATTATACCCTCATGAAATTTTCAATTCAAACCTTTCTCAGTTCGAGCTCGAAAATCTTGCGTATTTCAGATAGATTATGATTGAGCAAGAATAAACAATTACTAAAGGTATGGCTTTAGTCATTGATAAAAAATCCATTTTTATTATATAATAATAAACGTCATGATTTAGACATTCAAACTGAATTTTAAATGGTGAACAATTTCATCTTAAACAATTTCATCTTAAACAATTTCCTGTTAAACAATTTCATTCCATAAGCCTCATGAACCATATAACATAATTATGTACAAAAGCTCGTTTATGAAAAAAACTTATTAGTCTCCAAAGGTGTTACCCTTCCATATTCCATACTGGTTGAGACTAATATGGTTTCCCATATTAAACATAAATTTATGTTGTTTTGTTGCTATAAAAGTCACCAAGTTTTCCCCACCATTAATTCAGCACAGACGCATACAACATGCATAAAACTACAGAACCCGTGATCAGTTTGAATAACAATGAAATTAACAATTATCATGTTAATTTTGAATATGTTTTAAAAAAATCCCGTGCCATTGGACAAAAGTCAGCTGAAACACCTGTCATTATATTTCAGAGCATTTTTTCACTTCTGGCTTGTTGATTTGCCTGCAATTTTATTTCATTCAGTGGAACCGAATGAAAAAACTATATACACATATCTCATGTATTTATTATAATTTAATAATTATATTGTATCTACAAGCAATTTCTGTTCAGTTAATATCAATATCTTGTGATTCTACTATTTCATGCTAATACAAGCAATATCTCTGTTTGCATTAAGCACATCAGTATCACAAACACCCGAACAGCTGTTCACAGCTGATCTGTATGGGACTGATGTATGCCTCCAGCATTGTAATCCAGTTGAGCATAAACATTTGCACACTGTTTGCTCACTGCTTCTTTTCTGTTTTTACCTGGTATTTATAACACTGTCAGTCTTGCAGTCCACGTCCTCTCGGCAAATGTTGCAGTATGATATACGGTGATGTAATTCCAGGCCTACACCGTATAGTTGGGGAGCCGTGACACCACTGGTATTGTGGCCAGTAGTGCTGAGTGTGGTATAAAATTCAATCTAGCTACACTATCATCATGCATACCAATAGCATCTCCCTTGTCATCATGCATAGTCATGGTATGTTTAGCATTACAACGTGCCCTGTATCATGGACTGACAAAATACTGCTCAGGTGTTAACCATGATAATTTCAGATTGTAATATAAATTATAATTTTCATGGTGAAAAGTATCATACTTAGTATGTAAACACATATTCCGTGTTCCCTTGCCAGAAAATACTTATTATGAAACGTAACCATTAAACCAAAGCAATTCCTGAACACCTCGTTGGTGTTGTCCCGTGTGCGGTATGGTCCTACATTGAACAATTAAAGCGTAATTTACAGTAAAGATAAGCAGACGACAGTTACAGACCACCTGACAGACGGAAGTCCGCGTCGGAAACTTCCTGATCAGTAGCCCTATGACGTGTGGTACACTAGACGTTACTATCTTTTTTATTCATTTTTATAAAGCAGGTGATAACATGCGAAAATTTTAACGGGGGGGGGGATTTAAACGTAATCAGAGAGGAGTTTCGATTTTCCGAGTGTGTTAGTAAGTTGGACATCACACTGGTTACGTCCTCTCCAAAGGCATCTCAAAGCTTGTCGGCCAATATGGTCGTTGAGTCGTATAGATACATATACAGTTTGACTGTCGTGACAAAGTTGTCATCGATGTAAATGTAGAAATACATAGGCATCTATATCGAGCCTTTAAGCATCCTATCTGTAAGTCATCCCATCCTGCTGCGTTGGCCGTCGTTGGTGTGGAGCGTAATTATCTGCTGTTCATCTTCGCTATAGCAAACCCACAATGTGACACTCGGGGATGGTCTTAATGGTTTTTGGATGTAGGCCACGGGATCCGAGTTCGGACGGAGTCACATGCGTCATAATGCCATCTTATTAGATTTATATATTTATTTTTGTAGTGATTTTGTAATCGTTTGTAAAAATGATGGATGGCATAGTGTGAATGGTATTTGCTCGCCCCACTCACTCAGCTTCCAGAATATTCGAAGTTATTACTGCCGAAACGTTGTATGTCCGGACGTACAGAGAAGATAGTCATCTGACTCCCTTAGTGTTGTCTGTGAATAACCGTTGCCGAGGCGACCGATCCAGTGAATCGAAAAATGGCGGATTGGAATGGCGGTCTCCACCATACTGGTTGAGTCGTAAAAGTAAAAACAACGCAGTAATAATATTAGCGTTAACTAGTAAAACTCCTGGGTGATCAATCATGAATTGCCCAATATGATTATCATTTTGCGTCGACCACTTGTTCTTACACGAATAAGACTTGCCCAGATTATACAAAAGAAGTAAAGTCTAAAAACGGTCACAAACTCACATTCTCAAGTTAGATCCCGCTGTGATACCATAAACATTCTAACTATTTTAAACATTGTAGTTACATTAGAAAATTATGAAAGATTGCCACTTGCAGAGACAGCGTCTATTCGAGTATTAAAGAATGCCGCGGAAGATTCAGTTTCGTGTCGTTCATGTGTCTGGTCAGGATGATGTGTACAAAGCTTCCGAGTTGAATTTCCACAGTCCTCTAACAAAAGGATGGCAATCAGCTCGGTATGATTTATTGTCTACAAAGAAGCATAAAAGCCTAAAAGCATAATCTAACGCCCGACGCTCAATTTTTGTTCACTAACTTCTACTCAGTGACAGTCGGGTGTCAAAAGACGTTTTTATGCAAATAGCCCGATTGATTAAAAACTGAATGAGCTCGATTATGTATTATGGGAAAGATTGAATATAAATGGTTTTCATAAGTAAGTTTGTTCATACTTAGTGACCGAATTAAGGTCTTCCCATGATTTAACTTAAATTATGAAAATTTAATTTTGCAATGATTCAGTAATGTATGTGTCTGTGATTTAGGGTCGAAGTTACGAATTGTACTGATTTATTAATATTCCGTTGTCGACCATATTTCTGGTGGCGTAAATGAGACAGTGTAATTACTTGAGTGTGACCATTTTCCTATGTAACTGATAGCTCATGGAAGTGACCTAATAGGCCTTGTTGTTGGAGTATGTATAGCAAATATACGTATGGTGTACAAATTTATATTAACAGTGATGTTATAAATGTTATATCGCACATAGTGATAACAATACATTAGAATTTTGTATATATTCACCCCACATTGTGGTCGTTAACTTCAGCTTTTGTCTCTACCCTCAAGATATTGTTCTTGAGATGTCATCTCGCACTAGACTACGCAAGATCCAACTACTATCCCATCAACATTTAATAGGCAAGTTTTTCCCTTATAGATTGTCTTTTCCTTGATATAGATTGTCTTTACTATGGAAATAATTTGCATGTTGCTAACATAGAATTGTCTCATGTGGCCATCACACGATATTTGAAATACTTCACCCTTGTCATCACTATTCTCTGTCTTCATGTCATTCTTTTTCTTCTATAATTAATGAGATGAATACTACATTTCATTAAATATAAAACATTATTAATTCTTTTGGTAATTATACTAATATGTTTATTTATAGTGCTACAATATAGTTATGTAACTTTCAGCCACACTTCACATTTTTTATACTAAATATGCTACATGGATAAATAGAGATAAATGATACTTAATAGGCAAAATAAGTAAAGTGTGATGCACACCATAAAAACTTATATTGCTAGAACAATTCTCGATAGGAAAAAACAATACATGCCATGGAATGATTGAATATTTGACGAAATCAGGATTTAGATTATATAAAGATTTTTTATGTATCAAAATTTTGAATATTCTAAAAATCTATTGCAGTCTTTTTCAGTGTATATATATTAATATAAAAATACTTTTTCAACAATAGATTATATATCAAGAACATTACACAATGTAAGATCAATGTAAAAACTACTAATACAGTTTTTCTCAACTATAGCACAGTTTATAATATATGTTTATTTTCTTGCTGAAGTAAATTCAATTAGATCTCAGCAAGTTGCTTCTAATTATCTCTTGTTTATAATTTCAAAATCAGTAGCACAATTTTACTTTTTGTTAGTGAATTTTTAACTCATAAATATTTAGACAATAGGCATTTTTTAATGAAAGTCAAATAATTTCTTTTGGTTTGTAAAATGTGTAGTAGATTATGAAATACATCATTAGGACAACAATGAGGTATGTATTTAATGTGAAATAAATTGGATGTAGGCAATAACACATTTGCGGGATGATATTAAATTGTCCGTGTGTATGAAAATTTTATTCATAGTGTGGAAAATTTGCAGCTACGAAGATAGAGTTTTATGTTGGAGATGTACCGGAAGGCACACAAATCACATTACAGAATGCTCGCTATACCCGACTAGGGTAATCATTGATTTGTATTTTGTAATTCATGCTAAATTAACACCCAGTACTACCTTTATTTATTTCATTAAATTTTGATGGTTTTTCTTGACCCCTAACTTTCCAGGTAACGTTTTTGTAATTGCGATATGGAATGAAATGAAATTTTATTGATTTATAGTGCCCTTTTAACACATGGCTATTAAAGACACTTTATAAATTTACAGTTACTATGATTAACTAGAAACACAAGGAATACGGTTTAAAATCGAACTCGGTATACATATGCATTGCCGTGTTAGGTGTTTCAGCCATATCGTATAATATGAAGAGTAAAGTCCAGACTTGATTGTGTAAGGTTATGTTGACAAAAGCTTTACTATGCAAGTTTTCTCAATAAAAATTACTAAAATTACGGACTACGGTATTCACACTACGGTATTCACACTACGGTATTCACGCTATGGTATTCACACTACAGTATTCACACTACGGTATTTACACTACAGTATTCACACAACGGTATTCACACTAATACCCGTCTTCAAAGATTTAACTGCTTTGACGTTTGGTTGTGCATAATTATTTGTGATTTGGTGGATGAAATCAAGGGTGACTCGGACTCAAGTTAATTCTACCTGCCGCAGTTTTTGAAGGAAAATGATCTTGATTTGTCGTTTAGTCTGAAGTTTTCCCAGGCAGGTGCGAATATATAAATAAGGTGGAACCAGGTACCGCAGTTGGTCATTGACTCATTCCTTACGCAATAGGAAATACTTTGATAGGCAGCACAATTTGAAACGTAAACCGTCTAATATTTTATCTATACTTTAATGTAATAAAATTACTTGACTATTACTATAACAACAAAATTTGCGTTACGCAGTTATTTACTGTTAAATGATATATGACGTCTTTTTTACCTCATTACTCAAATAGAACGATTCGCTAAGTATTATAGAATATTCTGGAGGTATTAAAAGAATTCTGTGAATTTTAGGTATGTGTCTCTCTCAGCCAATGAAAAGACCGCGTTCAAAGCGCGAGAACTAAAATCGGTTCATGTTGATGCCGTTGGGTGCTTCATGAAGTTGGTCATTCACAAAAACCACATTAACCAATTCAATCTGTACAACCAGGTTTTTCTTAATTTCTATGATAATTGTGGATATTATAGTGCGAGGTTATGTTTTCTTAATTAATAGCATTAAATGTGATCATATCACCCATTGTTTAAATTTTCCCTTCATAGTTTCACTATTTCAATGTCTATTTACATTTGAACAATTTTTTTCAAAAAGTTCTTCCTTTAGCAATAGAACTATTGCATAAGTACCATTAATTTCTAAAATTCTAAGCAGAGAATTGAAGTCAAAAATCATTTTGCTTGTTTCAAATTATAGCTAAAATAGTTTTAAATGTGGCAATAATTTTTTCCTCATTATTATGGACTGCAACTCACATTTGTAGTAAAGGATGATGTGAATGTGTTTTTCAGTTGTGTTATTTTTGAGTGCATCCATGTTGCTCAGATTGGTTGATGTCACTAAATCCTTCAACACCAAGGAACTATATTATTGCAGGTGGGCGTGGTCGCTATCAATATTATCGGAGATGAGGTGAGCCGATTGGTGAAGATTGACTCGGTTTGTCTTCTGTGCATGACTAACATTCCTTCAGTATACGACTAACATTTGCTTAGGGCATGACTAATGACTCTCTGTAAGTGGATCACCAAGAATTTAACAACCGCTGATAAGTGCATGGCTAACAATCCCTCATAAGTGCATGGTGACAATCCCCCATAAGTGCATGGTGACAATCCCCCATAAGTGCATGGCTAACAATCCCCCATAAGTGCATGGCTAACAACCGCTCATAAGTGCATGGCTAACAACCGCTCATAAGTGCATGGCTAACAACCGCTCATAAGTGCATGGCTAACAACCCCTCATAATAACGATGCCTTCAACTGCATCATTAACAACCAGCTGTAAGTGAAATGATATGAAATTTATTTGATTAAAGTTTTATAATTAGCTTAGCTGTCAAACACACTACATGAAACAACGGCCTCATGGTGTGAGACTATAATGTAATTACTTAAATTATATAAAATTAACACACCTAACAGTATACAAGTAATACAGACCAATGCATCGGTGCATGGCTAACGAAAATCTTACAACCATTTTGTTGGTTAATTTTTTTTGTTAACTTTATATCACTGCTATTGTGTGTACATGTATAAGACTAGTGTAGTTGCATCGAGTGGTTTGAATGTCAATCAATGTCATTTCAGGTGAACTACTTTGAAGTACAGGACATCCAAGAGGAAGTTAATCAGAAACCTTCTAATAGGTCTGTCATTTGACGATTTATTTTACATTATCAGAAATAAGGTAACTGTACGAGATAAGTTCATTTATTGCTTCTTTCTTTAACCTATAAATTAATTAATATGATCAGTCATATTTATGACTATTGTGTGTTTATGCGCTTTCTTGTCCAACACACGTTCCTCATTAAAAACTATGACTATATTGTGTCACGTGATCCTTAGTCTAGTTTATACTGTACTATTGACGATTATGTACATGTTATCTGCATATAAAGCTAGCTTATGTAATTAAATTACTGGAAAATTGTACAGTGAAAACAGTGAGATGTAAGAATTAACGAGGGAGCTGCGAGGTATAAGAATAACAGTGAAAGCAATGAGATGTTAAAATCACAGTGAAAATGGTAACTGAAAATGGTGTGATGTAAGAATGACAGTGAAAACAGTGAGATGTAAGAATAACTATGAAAATGGTGACAAGTATGATGTACAGTGAAAATGGTGAGATGTGAGAATTACTGTGAAATCACTGACATGTAAATATATTTGTAAGAACGATAAAATGTGAGAATAACGGTAGGGTACCGCAAGTGTGGGATGGCCTGTAGATGGATACGTCTGTATTGTGGTATAGAATTAATGAATTAATGTCACTTGCGCCAAATCTTATCAAATATATTATAGAAGGACACACTAATCGAGTTTTATTTTTAGGCCCGATTACATCTCACCATTGGATGACCTAGCTTTCGACATGTACCAAGATCCAGAAATTGCTAAAAAAATCAGACAACTTGAACAGATCAAGCTGGACGCTGTCGAAGGTAAGGAGGTCAGCCCGAACAGTGGGACTTTGAGCTAATTATTTGTATCTAATTACATGGTCTTTTGTTTATGGCATATCACATATTTATAGAGAATTTAATAATCTAAGGATATTCTAACATAATGTACGATTCTAATATCAAAAAACTCAAAATACACAAACACTTATGTATTAAAAGTAATAGGTCTTAAAGTTTCTTTTTGTTTTCTTTCTAAATTAAAGGAAATGCAGAGAAAAAACCTTGCCCTGGTGGTGGCTGTACCACTATATAATAGATATATGGACTGGTGCTGTACCAATTTATTTGCCAGAGCAATTTTAGAGCACCAGACCATATTACCATGTGGAGGTCGTAGGTTCAGACATGACCAGAGGTAATGTGCGTGTCTCCCCGGTTATTTATAGGACCACTATGCTTACCCCAATGGGTTCAGACATGACCAGAGGTAATGTGCGTGTCTCCCCGGTTATTTATAGGACCACTATGCTTACCCCAATGGGTTC
>WURV02051787.1:0-21878 GCA_011762755.2 Epimenia babai | reverse complement strand
TCAGGGACATCTTGATACAGTATTTTGAGCCACGTTTTAGATGCCAGAACTACTTCCTAAACTGGATCTATTTTCTTGGATTTGCTAAAATTAAACTCTTCATTAGAACTACTTTTTCCCATATTTATCTGTAATCAGGGACATCTTGATACAGTATTTTGAGCCACGTTTTAGATGCCAGAACTACTTCCTAAACTGGATCTATTTTCTTAGATTTGCTAAAATTAAACTCTTCATTAGAACTACTTTTTCCCATATTTATCTATAACAAGGGATGTTGTGAAACTGTATTTTGAGGCACGTTTTAGACACCAGAACTACTTCCTAAACTGGATCAGCTCGGCAGCCAGATGGATGGGTTTCGGCGATCCTTCGAGTACATCCAGGACTACGTGAATATTTATGGCCTCAAGATCTGGCAAGAAGAGGTTCGTGTATGTTCCACAGCAGAAAGCTGAATAAATTTGCACTTACATTCGGTATTTAACACTCTTCAGTCTGTTGTTATCGAGATATTTTAGAGAAAATGGACAAACTGCGAGATATAGGTGTGTATTGGAAATACCGCAAAGCACATATGATAAATGATTAAAAAATACACAAGAAATGGTTACAGATTCTGTGAAGTGACCTGCGAAGGGTCAAGATTTAGAAGCGGATTGTGGATGAGGAGATGGGCAGTGAGTGTGGTGTTTGGAACGTTTCAATCAAGGGGTCCCTAGTTCAATTCCCGCTCTAACTAGTATACTTACTACTGATGGCTTTTTTTTGGCTGGGAAGGCCTTAAAACCCTGTGCCCGTGGGGGGGTCTGGGTAACTTTGCAGTGTGGCAATGGTAGGGCTTCCCCATCTGATGTAGCTGTGCTTCAGATGCTCTATAGATGGTCTGTATGGGCTAACCTCCCTGCTCTGTCGTCGTCCCTCTATAAATAACCAATAACTATCATTAGCCGTGTCACAAGTAGGTTTTTCATCCACCTCTTTAAAAATGAGCCTAATCACTTTGTCGTATTAACCACATTTGTGGACCAGCTTTCTAAAGGGCTGAGAATCGCCCAGACAATGATTACCTTCATGATCAGCTCCATCAACTTCTAAAAACGCTTGCTAGAGGCAGCGGGTGGGTCTATCCCAGTCCATCTACCTATGACGGTAACAACAATTATTATCAACAACCCTTGTTACCCGCTGTAACTTAAGGAACAATAGGAAATGAGCAAGACTTTCCTGGAATCGTTTAATTTAAAATATCGCAGGGATATAAGAAGGCAATAGGGAACATGCGACTGACATTTAATTATAAAGTAGCACCAAAACCTCACCTTTCCCCTTTTAACTTCAGGTGTCGAGGATCATCAACTACAACGTCGAGCAGGAATGTAACAGTTTCCTGCGGCACAAAGTCCAAGACTGGCAGAGTCTCTATCAGTCAGTGGCTATCCCCGTCCCACGGTTCGCGTCGGTCGATGACGCCAGCGTCAACTTTATCGGGCGTCTAGCGCGAGAAATTATTCGCGTCACCGACCCCAAGTAAGGTTCCCCCCGTGCTCTCTTATGTCTTATTCGTAAAATATAGCTAATATTAATCTAACGCAATTTCTGATAACTGGGATTAACCCTAGAGTTGCCAGTATATTGCAGATGCCATGTATACAAGTATACTACTATCTTATGTATTCAGTGGTTAAATAGTTTATAGTAGCATGAAGTATTAAGGTAAAAACCACTTATTTTTAGATCCTACCTGTATCATTTGGCCACATACTTTATTTTATTCAGTCACAAATTTTAATATCCTCTCTATTTTATTTGGCCACATATTTTACCATTCTTTCTATTTTACTCAGCCACATATTTCAAGATTCTCTCTATTTAACTAAGCCACATATTTTAAGATCCTCTCTATTTGACTTAGCCACATATTTTAAAGATCCTCTCTATTTGACTTAGCCACATATTTTTGGATCCTCTCTATTTTACTTAGCCACATATTCTAAGATTCTCTCTATTTGACTTTAGCCACATATTTAAAGATCCTCCCTATTTGACTCAGCCACATATTTTAAGATCCTCTCTATTTGACTTAGCCACATATTTTTGGATCCTCTCTATTTTACTTAGCAACATATTTTAAGATTCTCTCTATTTGACTCAGCCACATATTTTAAGATCCTCTCTATTTGACTCAGCCACATATTTCAAGATCCTCTCTATTTGACTTAGCCACATATTTTAAGATCCTCTCTATTTGACTTAGCCACATATTTAAAGATCCTCTCTATTTGACTCAGCCACATATTTTAAGATCCTCTCTATTTGACTTAGCCACATATTTTAAGATCCTCTCTATTTTACTTAGCCACATATTTCAAGATTCTCTCTATTTGACTTTAGCCACATATTTTAAGATCCTCTCTATTTGACTTAGCCACATATTTTAAGATCCTATTTATTTTACTAGTCCACAAATTTTACTATCCTCTCTATTTTACTTAGCCGCATATTTTAAGATTCGCTCTATTCAACTAAACCACATATTTTAAGATCCTCTCTATTTGACTTAGCCACATATTTTAAGATCCTCTCTATTTGACTTAGCCACATATTTTAAGATCCTCTCTATTTGACTTTAGCCACATATTTTAAGATCCTCTCTATTTGACTTTAGCCACATATTTCAAGATCCTCTCTATTTGACTTAGCCACATATTTCAAGATCCTCTCTATTTGACTTAGCCACATATTTAAAGATCCTCTCTATTTGACTCAGCCACATATTTTAAAATCCTCTCTATTTGACTTAGCCACATATTTTAAGATTCTCTCTATTTGACTTTAGCCACATATTTTAAGATCCTCTCTATTTGACTCAGCCACATACATTCACGAACACCTCCTAGAGGCGACCTGTATTCTGAAGTCACTTATAGAGGCCACTAATGCTGCCTGTTATCATCGACTATCTAATGTAAATAAACATCTTATTACCGTGACAAATGGTCCAGATAATTTTTCAAATATCGTTTTATGTTGAGTTAACAGCTTGTGTTGGATGTCATGTTCATAGGACAACGGCATATATTGACCAAATGAAAGCTTGGTACGACCTGAAAACTAAGCAGGAGGTCATTAATCGTACCCTGTTCCAGAAATTACAGGTATAGTAAAAATATGTATAATAAACAAGTATTTTCACTTTAATGAACTGAAATTCATTTTATTGAAGTGTGCTGATTAGCTTAGCTGTCAAAAACACTTTACATGAAACAATAGCCTCATGTTCTAAGACTATAATGTAATTACTCAAATAATATAAAATTCACACCTAACAGTATACAGGTTTAATACATATTAATGTTAGATACAATTATGTACATTCACACTGAGCAGGAAATAGATTAAGCCATTGTGTTATCTATCCTCACACATATCTATCATTATATAATATAATCTGTACTGTACATAGTCACGGCAGAATGCTATAATTAGACATTCGTCTTCATGCAAATAGATGTTGTGTGACAATTTTTTCGACCCGTTTTGTCACCCAAATTACAAGGGTCTCTTGTTATTGCATCCTGTACGTATGTATGTATTTATAGGCCAATTACTGAATTGTTGTGATAGGCCATCCTGGGCCCTTATACAAAGTTAGCCTATTAATGTGGTTAGCACGACAATCTGATTAGCCTCACTTATAAGGGGTGGGGGAAAAACACCTAGTGTGATAAACCCACTGAGTCTCGGCAGACAATTGACCTTCTTCCATTCACACCACTGTTTACAAATGTTTACATATGAACTACATATGTCGCACACCCCGCTAAGTCTATGATAGGTGCATGTTTATTTACAATGACATGATGACATAGCGGGGAGGTAAGCGACATAGAGATCACAGAACATCTGAAGCACAACAAACGTCAGAGGGAAAAAGCCCTAACAGAACCACACTGCAAGGGCTACCCAGACTCCCATGGGCGATGGGGTTTTAAGGCATTTTCAGACCGAAAATGCCACAATTAGTATACTAGTTAGAGCGGGATTTGAACCAGGGACCCCTGGATTCTAACTCTAACCGCTACACCGCCTGCCCCCCTTGCATACGGTAACATTGTCTGTGGATGTCGGCGAGACAGACGGCTGTCGACAGCTTTGGTCTGGCCGGACTCGATCGTCTCCTGAGTTTCATGATCGTGAAGGAGTTGCAGACCATGCAGATGTTTCTCCAGCGCGGAGTGCTCCAGGATAAGGTGAACCTCGAGATGTTGGGCGTGTTCATGAAGTCCCTTACGCCCATCTCTGGCACCGTCAGTGAGTAACTGTAATTTACGGTGTACCACGCATGTTCCGGATATCTGTGCGTATCCCTGGCATTATAGATGGACTAATAAAACCAGTGTGTGCTCAAAACGGGTTTTAAATATCAAAGCACAAGACTGGTTACTCGGAAGTAATGGGTTTGAGTCCCACCATGATTGTGTACACACATTTAGTACTGTCTATAGACAGGATTATGTAGCACACATTTACTATTGTGTAGACAGTATTGTGTTGACACATCTAATGTTTTCTAAACATCTAAAGTTGTTCAGTTTTATCCAAACGACGCGTGCTGTGTCATTTAATTGATGGTTTCGGTATCCTTCAGGCAATAAGTCCAATATCATTGACCACATTATATTTATGCACAGGTCAACCAAGTAAAGTCTACCAGCCAACCGCAGCTAAGGCAACCAAAATCTTCCCCCTGTACTTGGACATGGTCCTCAGGGTAATGTATGTATGTATGTATGTAACGATAGGCCAATTCTCTGCAAAGGAGAATCATTGTATGAGCCAGATTTGGCGCTTTACAAGACTGGCCTAGGGTGTGTATGTTTTTTGGACGTTATTTGCAAAGGGTGCATAAGCTGTCAATTGTATTGATGGGGAGTTTCTTTGAATCTTCCCATTCTGTTTAGGAATTTAACCATTGAGGGTATTGGTATATTTTGGATATCATTGTAATTTTTGACTGGAACAGGAATAATAGAATATCTTGCTCGTTGGTACACTGGACATGAACCAGGGTAATGTGAATGATAATGAGGTATTATTTACTTGTCATTGATTTATTAAAAAGAAGTGAAAGAAATGTTGATTAATATGCAATTATTCGAATAGGTGTAAAACGCATTTTTTGTAAATTGATATCAGGCAAACACTGCTTCAATATCTATCACAGTATACTTAGGGTGTATATAAAAACGTATGCGTTTTACATTTTTCCACCCATTTACCCGATGAAGCATACCCCGTGTGCATGCAGAATCTTGTGTTTCAATCGATTTTTGGTAAGTCTCAGAAGGTAGTAGCTACTGTTTGTTCGTTTATCACATCACTACAGTTGCCTGTTTCTGATTGATTGATTGGCAGGTAAATATGTAAATAAACGGTACTCTAGTACTAGTGTAGTTGTACACTGTGTAGATCTTCATGTTTGTGCGTCACGCGACTAACAACGGTTGATGGATGGATGACAGGTGGGCCAGCTACAGCTACTACGAAGGCAGATCGCCAATGAACTGAGCACTTCCTGTAAGTTCGATTCCAAGTACTTGGCCAGCGCTCTACAAGCAATCAACAGGTGAGTGAGGACTTGTATCGTGCCCTTAATTCTGCCCAGGATGCAGTATTTCAGTTAGAGTACATTGCAATTAATATCAACCGAGGGAAAGAGTGCAGAGATTACGACATTACCCTGAATATTCTATTGTTCATCTGATCAGATGACCATAGGCATGTATTATTCTGCTAAAAGGTATATTTACAAAAATGGAGTGAAACCATGTGAATTCGGTCATATTATGAAGTTTCTGGTGGACTTACAAACAGAACGTCTTGAGTTACGAACAGAGCGTCTTGAAATACAAACAGAATGTCTTGAAATACGAACAGAACATCTTGAAATATGAACAGAACGTCTTGAAATACGAACAGAACGTCTTGAGTTACGGACAGAATGTGTTGAGTTACTGACGAAACATGTGTTGAGTTACCAACAGAAAATGTGTTAAGTTACCAACAGAAAATGTGTTAAGTTACCAACAGAAAATGTTTTAAGTTACCAACAGAAAATGTTTTAAGTTACCAACAGAAAATGTTTTAAGTTACCAACAGAAAATGTTTTAAGTTTCCAACAGAAAATGTCTTAAGTCACCGACAAAACATCTTGAGTTAAAAACAGAACTTCATGATTTTAAAATACTTGTTTAAATTTTCTCCTATGCATTATGATGAGGCCCTCATTGACCTTATTACTGAGAACTTCTTATTGGTGCCAGTGGCGCAATGGTTAGAAGCGCTGCCTTTCACGCGAGAGGTTGGGTTGCGAGTTCGAACCAGCATGAAGCAGGGATTTTTTCCCGCGCCTTTCACAATAGGAAATGAGCAAGATTTTCGTGCTTGAATATTGAGAAAGATTCGTTGTGGAATGATTTATTATAAAATATCTTAGGGATGTAACAGGGCAATGTTGTACGTGCAACTGACATTTAATCATAAAGTAGCACCAAAACCTCGCCTTTTTTCTGTGCATCTGTTTCATTCCATGTTGCTCGTTTCATCAGACAAGAGGTCAGACTTTGTGCAGTGTAGAGTCACTGACTTTTTAATCATTGCCCGTTTTTGAATCCCAGCTCCAAACATTTTTGTTGTCAGTGCCATCTTGAGTAAAATTTTTTTTTCAGTAGTAAAATCATCATAAAGTGCATATTAAAGCTAAATGTATGTAATGAAATTGATATACTCAAAGACAAACTAAAACATTTATAGACTGCAAGTATAAGCCAATAAAAGCTCCTCTGAAATGCGGTTTACAGTAAAAGTTTTAGCAGCTATTCAGCGCATATACAATACCTTCGATACTCACATATCACCCCACCGAGAATAATATCGAGCATCTACCCATTTTAGAGACGGGTTTCCTCCAGCAATCGGGGATAAATGACTTGCTGAGGATCACCGCAGAAAAGTCGACTGGTGGGAAGATTCGAACCCGCGACCTTTCGGTTACGACTCCGGTGTTCCTACCACTCGACTAACTAGTCTAGACAACAATTACCTTGATAATGAACCTACTTCTAACTAACCAACTAACTATGGTAACTCTGATCACTCAACATATCAAAATGGAACTTAGATAGCTATAACCTGATTACCAAGGTATTCATTGTGTCAGGTCTTGTACTTGGCCCTTAACAAAGCTATCCTACGTTGTTAACACATAAAACAGATTAGCGTCATATATTATGGTGGTAAAAACATCATCCACTAGTAGAACTTTGTCCTTTCATGAACACCCTTCCCTTCCCCCAGTTCCAAATGCCACCATATTGTACATATAATATATCCAATGCATCGAAGTCCATGGAATTATAAAATACATTAAAACCACTGTAGCTCCAAATACAGTGCATCTCTTACTGAAAATAATAACTCAAAGCTTTTAGAACCATCGATACCGAGGTTTCAATAAAAACGTGAATCCATGATATAACTGGGTTCTC
Source organism: Epimenia babai (assembly GCA_011762755.2). Taxonomy (NCBI): domain Eukaryota; kingdom Metazoa; phylum Mollusca; class Solenogastres; order Cavibelonia; family Epimeniidae; genus Epimenia; species Epimenia babai. The sequence continues at coordinate 14,328 of WURV02051787.1, read as the reverse complement.
GACGTCGTCACAACCCTACTGTGAACTGCGACTTGCGCATCCATAATTACAGTCTACCACGAGGACATGTGAAGGAGTTACACCAGCTAATAGCATCAACACACCGTGTTATCCCTGGCCACATCGGCCTCGTGCCCCTAACGGGCAACATCCACAATAAATCACTGAGATGTCAACGCCGCACGATGTCGGCACTAAATATAAGTCTATATAAGTAATCGTGGCAGACACACTGCAGGTGACTGCCCCGGGCCCCAAACCCACGTCCCTGTACCCGCTCCCTCACACACCTCGAGCTCCCGCGCATGTATTGTATCGTGTACATTATCATCATCCACGTGCAGAACGTCAAAAATTTTCAAACATTAATAAATCTTAAAGGCAGTAAAATTTTTTCAAAAATTTAATCGTGACATCAAATGTATGGAAGATATACGTATAAGTATAAAGTATAAGGTAAAGTACAACTTTTCTAGACTGCACGTATTAGCAAAGACAGGCTCTCAGATGCAGATTACAATAAATATTTATGATAGTTATTCAGCGCAGATACAATCCCTATGACATACGGATATTACCCGTCAAAGGTGATATCAAGCATCTACTTATTTTAGAAATGAATTTACTATAGCAACCGAGGATAAATGACTTGATGAGGATCATTGTAGAAAAGTCGACTGGTTCGAGCGCCCACGACCTTTCGGTTAAGAGTTCAGAGCTTCTATCACTTCCCGTATATATCTGTATATACATTACTTGGTATAATATCCTCGGGAATCTCAAACTGCTGCTTTCAGCAACGACCAGAGAACTAGAATGTACAACATTGTACAAGTGGTTTCATTCTTACTAGAAAAATGGTTTCTGAAACGAATGATGTCCAATATGCATGAGGAACATTGAGGGAACTAAATCGACAAAAAATAATGCCAGCTTGGTTACTACACATCCTATCGATAGTATTACTGCATTAGAAACTTTCAAATTGTAATTAAATAGTATATTTTTCAAATCAGTGTCTTGTTTAATTTTAGATGACTTTTCAACGAGTTTTAGGGGGATGCATGTGTTCAGCCATATATCAAACAACGGAAGATACCGTATATACTCGCATATAAGACGATTTTTAAGACAAAATTTCGATCCTCAAAGTCTACCCCTCGTCTTATAGGCGGGTCAATAAAAATTTAAAAATTTCGGGCATTAAAAATATACAGAACAACGTCCATACTGCAACCACTAGACGTGTCTGTGAATAAAATTACCATAAAAAATAAAATCAAAACATTTTGCATTCGTCACATTTATTAAAATACAACATAGTATCTTAAATAAGGTAAGTTTCCCATCCAAATTATAATGGCGCCCGATCACCGTGAATGACTGAAGAAGGGGTAGCACCCTCAAAGTCCACCCTTGACTTATAGGCGGGTCAAAAGCAAAACCACAATTTCGCCGGCCAAAGTTGGGGGTCGACTTATAGGCAGATTGACTTATAGGCAAGTATATGCAGTAATAATTTCCAAAGTACGGAAGCAAATTCAATTGTATAAATGGGCTGACCAAAAATGATTATCATGTAAGCCATCTAGGCTCTTAACATTGCCAACCTGGCCATAGTGGTGATTGGCAGGACCTCATTAATTAACGTGTATGATATTGATACATTAACTATGATCCATCGATCTCTGATATAAAGTACATTGAGTATATTGATACATCAGCTATTTATTAGTGTAGTGTTACATTCTCACTACTATACTTTATTAAATTTATCTCAGAAAGATGAAAGATGACTAGGTTTTTCTCAGGTATTTTGCTGACTCTTAGTGGGATTTGTCCAATGTTACACATACATCATCAACACTGGCTCATGCAGGACAGCGCTTTTGACCTTCAACGAGGAGGACACACCCTAATATGGTAAAAAAGAAGAGAACCTCCCTATGATAGCCAATCAGAACAGACATAAATTAGAAGGAAAAATTTTAATCATAAGAAATATGTACGAGAAGTCATTATAGAAGGAATGCAATTCTTGCATCCAAAGTTAAAATATTTGAAAATGTTACAGTTGGATGTATCAGAAAGCTGACTAAAAACCCTTCTGTATATGTAATATAATATTGTACTGTATGTAGCATGGATGGTATTTTTGCTGCAAGATTCTTCAAAAGCAAAAGAATAACCAAAGCTTGTTAAAGACTTGTTAATAAATTTTTTTCTTACAATTGCAAAAAATAGTACCGAAATCAGAATGACCAAATTTCCCTACACTAATGCAATATCCATGTGGAAATTGAACCAATTATTTGTGGAGGCGTTTCACATCGCCAAATGATGTTGATTTCCCTCGTTGTCTGATATTGTAAAAGGGGAAGTAACCACGATAATCCAATATGGTGAACGGAGACGCTAATTCACCTAAGCCCTTCTTGAAGTAAATGGCACTGAGCAGCTTCCAGATGGTCCAAAGTAACACCAGCTGGTTCAAAATTGGGGACTAAGCTCTAGGGAGAGGCGGAGGTTCTGAATTCATCTAAATTTTATGGGTGCTACTCAGGGGAGTAATAGCTAAACACCTACACACTCACAACCTGCATTCTTTAAATTCAGGTGTCTCATCCAGCAAGATAATACTTCCTGCGACCTTGACATTTTAATATACCGGTACATTATATGTAATTAACAGTAGGAGTCAGGAAGTTTTCTCCCTTGAGTAATTCATACATTAGTGCACAATCATACATCAACTAGGGGTGAAACTTCAATGAATTTTACAGTAGATTAATACAGGTAGTATCAGATTCATAAGACAGGAACTTGAAACAAAACAGTCTTTGTTTGACTGAGGTGGTTGCTGGTTTATAACAAATACTACCAATTATTGCAGACGACTCTGGGCAAACAGAACCAAAACCGTCTCAATTAATAACATAGTCAAGTGGTACTCTCAGGACATTGGTCAAGTAGCTGCAAACCAAATGGAAGATGGGAACGATGCCTGTGGGATGTTTTTGAATGCCTCTTCTTCATGGCTGACTAATTGGGATAAATTAGACTGAGACGGAGGTGTCATTAATGAAGTCATTCCTGGTGAAACTTGCTTAAATCTGGTAGCTACTGGAAGTCTCTGCCTGTATCACTGGTAACATGTTCAAGTATATACAAATATATGTCCAAAAGAACAAGCAAAAGGGAAAAGTCGATGTTTTGGTGCTACTTTATAATTCAATGTGAATCACACGTACAATATTGCCTTATTATATGTCTAAGATATTTTTATAATAACCGATTCAGAATAAATCTTTCTAAATATTCAAGCACCAAAATCTTGCTCATTTCCTATTGTCGAAGGCGCAGGAAATATCCTTGATTAGTATTGGTTCGAACCCCTATCACAAACTATTTACAGAGAAAATACATGCGATTTCACTTTGAAATGTCACTCTGTTAACCACAGCATACTTAAGCTGGCTTTGTGAGTTTTTGAATAGGTACATTATGTTGATTAACTGCAACAAGAAAGGTAACACCTTATTGACTAACTCTGTCAGGATTGAAAATGTTTTTTACAAAGGTTTTTGCCATCAGGTATACTGAAAAGGTGTGGTAACACAGACAGTATTTGAACGGCAAGAAACCCAACTAGGAAAATGAAAGAGTAAACATCAATAGGTACAGTGTCTACAAAAAGACCAACAGAGCCAAGATCAAAGCTAAGCTAGCGGCAACAAAGCCAAGGCTGGTCCGTAACAGGAAGTCGTAGGATAACAATGGAGGAGCGACAGTAGAAAGGGATGGAATTAACTGAATATATCTAATGTGGGAGCGGAAAATTACCCATTTACCAACCATAATTGAATGGTAAATGTCAATGTATGTACTCGCGACTAAAATGTCAAATAAAATGATTGACTGAGTCTAGGAGGCTGTAAACATAGTGCTTGAAGCATTTGACTTGAATCCAGAAGACCCTGGCTTAGTTCCGGTTCTAGCCGGTATAGTACCTCACCTGTGGTGTTTCCCCCCACCCCTTATATCTGAGGTTAATCGCTTTGTCGTGTTAACTTAAACATATAGGCTAGTATTGTAGGAGGGCCAGAAGAAGATGGCCTACAAAATGAATACCTTGGTAATCAGCCTATGTTTAAACTGAACTAAAAAAGTGAAATAGTCTAAGAAACTATCCCACTTCTGTGAACCATTAAATAAATGAAGATCCATTATCAACCATTCCTCAAAGACCCTAAGTAAATTATAATATTTCTATAGAATTCGACTGAAACTAAGTTAATTAGGGGTAAAGTTGAGTGACAATGTCTCACAATCCAATGCACACTGCTGCCACTGTCCTTTGGTGAATTGTTTACGAGTGATTAGACATGAAAGTCATAGTAAAACAATCCTCAACGAAGCGAAAGTAAAATATTCATGAATAAACCACAGGGGGAGTGGAGATTGTTGTCTGTGAGGGTGGCGGTTACAGAGGCGGTATCAATCAGGGTGGTATTAAGATCTGTGGTGGACAGAGGAAAGTTTATGTGGTCAGTTGGGGGCTTTGTTGGCCATTTTACACTTCGATTCAGCCGTGTTAGTGCGTTTGTGACTGGAATGATTTAATAAATGCAAGGGTGGTCGATGTGACAGTGTGAGATACAAATGAAGGCAATTATGGAGGATTCACTTTTGATGTGGAATATCTATCAAATTCGAGCAGTGCAAATCAAGAATGTATAAAATCAACCTGTGAAAATAATGAGATATGAAATTAAGCTAATAAAAAATATCAAGAATTTAATGAAATTCAAGAATAACAATCAAGAATGTATAATAGCCAAGTAGTGAAATGATGAAAATGTACATAAAAAAAAGATGCACCAAAAAATCAAGAAATTATACAATCAATTTGTGTAAAAAAATCACAGATGTTGGAAAACAAAATCTATGAAATTTTAGCAGAAAAAAATTAAAAATCTTTTATATTCAAGCAGAGTGAGAAATAGGAATCTATAAAAAACAGGCAGTGAAAATCAAGAACCTATAAAATAAAGCAGAAAATGTAAAAATAATATGAGAATGAGGCAATAAGAATCAATAACTCATGAAATTAAAGCTGTGAAATCCAGTATCAATGAGGGTCAATCAGTGAAAATGAGAAATTTATAAAAAAACAAGGAATGAAAAATCATTTCATGATACTCAAGCAATAAAAAAATCAAGAATCTATAAAATTTATGCAGTTAAATAATACAAAATTTTAATACAAACATTATGCAACTGATGATGCAAGTGAAGTTTATGTAAAAATTTACCAAACAAATTGTATTTCTCTATATCAATAGAATATAGTTTGGAGAAAAGCTTTTTACCTGCAAAATGCCACACGCATTCTAGTGAATCAGAGGGGGATTGAAACAGTGTCTTCTGAAATGAGTTCTAACGAGCTAGCCTAATGAGCTAGCCTAATGGCCAACTGCCTAATGAGAATCTGATATTCGAGGCTCTAAACCAAAAGGTTATAGGTTAGAAACAAACTATCAGTCAGCTTTCTGTGTATGTGCTGACATCATTCTTTATGGGTAACATGCAAGAGGCAAAGGTATTGTATCCGTACTGAATAGCTGTCATAAACATTTATTATAAATTGCTTCTGACAGTCTATTATTGACTTACGGTTTAGCAATGTTGAACTTTACCTTTCACAGATGCATGCGCACATATGCTCCTATCTTTTTACGTAATGTTGATAATTAAAAGCAAATATTCATGTGGTATATCTCTGTACTTAACATTAACATCTTTCAATCTGGTTCTTGTATGGTATTTCTCTGTCGTTTTTTGCTGTGCATTTCTTATATCTCATCTAGCTGTGAGTGAATTAATTAGAAAATAAACTGTCACAATAGTGAAACAATTCCTCAAGACCCTGAGCTACCATAGTTAGATTTAGTGTTGTACGGCTAGAAAATAGAGTCATATGTGTGTTTTTATTGGCTATTAATATCACAAAATGCCAGTGATAGAAATCAAATCTAATATACATTATAAATGGATGATCTACTGTAGGTATGGAGTACTCAAACTGTCACCCAGCATACAGCCAGTGATTTATCAAAGCCTCTCCCCTCCCTTCCCCCAGATAATGGCTCGTAATATAATAATTACTAACAATTGATCAACTACCCAAGTTTAAGTAACTAAGAGACACTGTGACAGTTATAGGAATGAGTGATTCCATCAAAACACTACAACATTCCTTGTCAAGTTATTGAAAAAATTCTTATCTAGATATGACACATGATAATAACATTGACAGACTTAATGAATAATTGCTTTATCATTCAATGGTCCATTAACTACAGTACATACCCACTTGGTAAAGGGGAAAGTGAGGCTCATGGATCAAATGTGGCCAAATTAGTCCAAAGAGAAATGTTCTGTAAATTGAACTTCATTAATAAAAATATGTTACATACGGCGCACGAGAGTTATTTAAAATCGGCTAAAAATGTATATGTTACAGTAAATGTACAATTTCAGTAAATGTGCATATTTCCTGATTCATTTCAGGAAACTTGCATATTTCCTGGTTCAATCAGGAGATTTGCAAATTTCCTGAAATAAACCAGGAAATATGCACATTTCCTGAAAATTTAGACCAAAAATATTGCACACAGAGAGAGAGCTGACAAATGTTGCACACTCCAATATATGATCACGTGATATGGAAGAAGTAAGCGCCATATAGACCACTGAAAAGGTATCCATAACATAACAGCATCAAAGGAGACAAGCTCCCTACATAACCATATTACAAGTATTACTCAGGTAACTCTGTCGGTAGATACGATTTAAAACTTTTTGCACAAAAATGCTACAATTATACTCGCGCTCAGAGAGGGGATCGATTTAAGGTCTTCTATTTAAGGTCTTGTATTTAAGGTCATGTATTTACGGTCTTCTATTCCATCAATGTGAACAGGAAACACTGGCTGACCCAGACTCATAATGATTACGAATTATTTTAAAAAGTCATTTAAATTTCAGGAGAATATTGTCACATTAACGTGCGTGACTCATACGGCTAGTTACCTGCCTCCATAGGTATTGCCCTTATCTTAAAAGTGTTCTATCAACTGGTCTAGAAAATATAAAAATCATTTCACGATAAGGGGCCCCAAAAGATACATTAATTTCTTCCACATTTATATCATACATAGGTATATGGGTAGTTGTAATTAATAGTGTAAATATGTTTTATAAGCTAGAATATTGAAGCAACTTTTATATGTTCTATATGCTATATAAGCTAGGATACTGAAGCAACTTTTATATGTTTTATATGTTATATAAGCTAGAATACTGAAGCAACCCTCTATATGTTTTATATGTTATATAAGCTAGAATATTGAAGCAGCTTTTATATGTTTTATATGTTATATAAGCTAGAATATTGAAGCAACTTTTATATGTTTTATATGCTATATAAGCTAGAATATTGAAGGAACTTTTATATGTTTTATAAGCTATATAAGCTAGAATACTGAAGCAACTTTTATATGTTTTATATGCTATATAAGCAAGAATAGTGAAGCAGCTTTTATATATTTTTATATGCTATATAAGCTAGAATATTGTGGCAGCTTTCATATGTAACCTTTATATGTTTTATATGCTCTATAAGCTAGAATATTGTGGCAGCTTTCATAGGTAACCTTTATATGTTTTATATGCTCTATAAGCTAGAATTTTGAAGCAACTTTGACATGTTTATATGGTTTATAAGCTATGATATTGAAGAAACTTTCATATGTTTTTATATGCTTTATAAGCTGTTATAGTGAACACCTTTGATAGTAGGCTGCGAATCTTGGCAAGGTGAGCTGCATATAGCCTGCAGGGTGTAAAGTGAAGACCTCTTGTAGAAGGTTCAGATGATTATCCTAATATACTGATATGCTATGTATTATAAAATATTCTCTAAATCTTTTATCACTTTTCTCAGTCAGAAAATAATCAAACCAATTATACATATAGGTATCTAAAGAATCCTCACTCGGCATTATTGTTATCACTTGCCCAAGGCCTCGTGGCTTGGCTTAATTTGAAGACCAAGGTGGGAACCTGTGAGAATTGCCAGAGTTGTCATGCTTGACATAAGTTATTCAAGTAGAGTGTTCATTTTATTACTATAGGTGAATGAAACTCAGCACTATTGTGACTTGGTAGTTAGTACACCTCGCCTTGGGGTAGGGAATCACAGTAGTGCCTCATGAAGTGGTCAGTGTTTAAGGCTCGACAATGGTACTTATTTCTCTACATTGTCAGGGTCCAAAGAATGATGCCTTATATCCTTTGCTGCCTTAGGCAATATATAGTAGTTCATACAATTATTTTTTTTTCAATCTGGGAAACATGTCATGTAAAATGGGACTAATTACCAGGTTCTCTTTCTACGTATGGAATGAGTGAGTGCAATTCGGAGTTTTCTTTCACAATTCTATTCAAAAGCACATTCACTCCCTTGAACACACATGACTATCTTGGAGAGTTAACTCCCTCAAGTGTGTAAATGTCAAGTGTGTAAATTATATCCCTTGGCCAAATGATTTTTAACCAGTATTTCCATTTTTCGTGATGGCTATATACATGTATTTACTAATAAAAAAGCAAAATATGGTATTAACTTACAATTCGTCTCAAAAGGTGTTGTTACCGCCTCACACCCCCTCCCTCTGACATGATGGAACTGTTATCAATCTCTTCACTCTTCGTTGTGGTCTGTCACCACGAGTTTCGAGCTCCACAACACCCATTGCTATTGCTAATAACTCTCGTAAGTCGTAACCGAGGTATCCGTTCGACTTCCACTTCACTTTTAGAAACCACACTAGCAACGTCATAAAATCTGTCTCAATAATACCTCTTCCATATCAAAATACCTTAACCTCACTCTTGGGCACATCCTTGTTAACGCTTTCATTGCCGCTGCAACTGCCTTCTGACCAACTTCCCAAAATGTTACATTCGCATCCCCAGACTCCCCCAAAAAGCTCGGTTACTCACTCGCTGTCGTTGCTCTCAAAATAATTATTACTCCTGCTGTTATCGCTTATAAATGCCTCACCGAACCCGCTCACAAGCTAGCAACATGAACCAGTCAACATTACTTAGTCTTGTCGTCCCAAAATCCAAGCACGTCCACTTTAGTCGGCGTACTTTTTAGGTACTCCGGCCAACTCATCAACTATCTTTCGTCAAAATCGACAATTCTCAACGAAGCGCTAAAAACTCCCCTCTTTACGATATCTGGGGATAATGAAAAGAAGGCTGCATGCTACTGTTATAATGACTACTTAAACTTTTTGATTTTGTGATTTTGTCCACATATCTTATATCATTATCATCACGGTTCTTAGAGGTAAATGGCCAAATCAAGGCATCTTTTAGATAAAAGCTCGGGTCCATCAAGCTGGTAGAACATATATATCTACTGGGCCATGCACGTTAAACTCTATTATCTTCCGCCCCCATCCAACCCTCCCAGTCACACTAACATTCATTATCCTATTTATTTATAATTATATCTTATTATTTCCCCAAAACCAACGACCTTGATTACTGGAACGGCTCAGGGGAACTAAGAGTGACTTTTCTTGTACTACTGTAATTTTAGTGATCTCCCATTGGATGAACTAAAATTTAATGAGTTATCTCCCGTACGAATACCTACACGTTATTCTTGAATTTATGGTTTGGGAGACTGGAGGAAATTGAAATTGTGTGAAATAATACGGATATTTCAGCATTCATCTTTCGTTAATCGTTAATAATCGCGTTGGCGTGATTTCTCCAAGTTAAATTGTAACGATTTTCGTGAATAAGGGGAGATAACATTCACTTACACAAATGTCTTATTAACAGGGGTAACTATTCAACGATTACCTGATACGGGATTGTTATCTTATCGGCGCACTGTGTCTTGACGTTTATGATGATATTGTGCCAAATCTCTCATTCTGCTGTAAGGTGATCGAGACCAAACACTCCGCCTCTGTGAGATACGTTTTTAAATTGCCCAATGTACTTTAGCAGTTGAATTCCTCATGATATTTTTCTTTCTATCTTTCCTGTTATACTAATCGTCTCTATTTCGTTTCCCCGCAGTTCGTGGCGGATAACGTTCAATTATCACGTTCTTATCTCTGTCAACATTTCTCTTCTGCTGTTAGTTATTTGTCTTTACTTAAACATGTCCATTTCACTTGGAACATACGGCGTAGAAACCACATATCTGCTGCTTCTACTCTTTTAGAAGATACAAAATGTTACATCGTGTGTGCAGTTGTCAACGTGCGCGATACACTGTGTGATAAACGTATTTATAAGTATCACAATCATTGTTAAATAAAAGAAGGTAGGTATCACCTTTTAAGACGAATAAAGATTTAGTGAAACACGAGCTTTCTCAATCACAATGAATGAATGCTTCATTGTGTGAATGAGTGAAAATTAGTAAACCACATATATGAGGAGGGCTAAGACCCAGTCGTAGATGAAAAATTAATAATAATTAAAAATACTGCTTTCAAATGTAGTGTGATGATAACATGATGTGGTTTGGATAAGAATTATAAAATGTTGTGTTAGGGTATAATGGTTAAAAACAACAAGAGGGTGCGTAGACAATATATGGAAAATACTGCTATATTACAAAAGATTCATGCCGAGAGTATATCAAAAATCCCAAATCTCTATTCAGTCCTTCATCAATACAGTTCATTTTATTCATGATTTTTGTTAGAAAATTACTTTGTCAAGTTTTTTGTGGGGCTACCTTCTTGGTAGACCGGCGACCCGAAAGTTGACGATGGAATGTCCAGCGAGGTTGAAATGTTCTCCGATGGGTTTCTGATAAATTGTTTGGCTTATGTCGAATTTGTCTTTGGTGGAGTGTATGTCTCGTCTTATCTGCGTATAGTTCTTGGAGGGCATATGTTGTAGAATATTGCGTATATGATGTCGCTTGTGGTACATGTGTGTGGGGCTATGATGTTGAAGGGGGTGTTGTTATGTCCTTATAGTGCAGCGTGTATTGATATGCTTCCAAAGTTGAGGACGAGGCTTATTGCATGGTCTAGTGAAAAGGTATATTGTTAGTAGTAAGTGCTGTTTTACGTATTGAGATTGATTGTGAGCTTTACTATTTGTAGCAGTAAATAGTGTCGTCTTTGTCAACGATGGGTTGTAGGTCACTGATTATTCGATAGAGTGGTTTAAGCTGTGTGTGGAATGTTAGGACAAGTGGTACACTGTTGTTAATCCTTATATCTTTATACGCTACTTGATATATTCTTTGCGTAGAATATGTCTGGCTTTTTTGATGATTTGGTTGACCTGTGTTGTACTCCAGGTTTCTAAACGATTGGGGAAGGTATTGGAAGTGGGTATCTGAATTCGTTTTCTCGCTACATATTCCGTGGTAAGTTAACGATTAGCTGTACGCGATGGATCGAGTGGTGTGTCTCAGGTGGAAGCAATAGGCGTGAATGTATGTGTAGCGTTCTGCATTTTTTCGATAAAGTTTGGAGGATACTATTCATGATGGCCGTGGTGGTATCGAGAAAGTGGATATGGTCAGGGGATTGAGCGATAGTGAGTTTTGTTGTGAGATTGTTGGATGAAGTTGGAGAAATGCGTGTGTAAATCGAGGAAGCCGTGAGTCTATATACTGAATATATCATATGTAGCGAAGATATATGTGAATGCTGAGTAAAAGAAATTTTGGTTTTTAGACATGATGTTAACGGAGGTTGCCAATGTGGTTCTTTGAATAGCTGGAGAGAAAAGTACAGGAAAAACCTGGCCCCTGATTCCATACCATCAAAGGTATAAGATTTTTTATTGTGTATTTCCCTCCAGCTGTCCGTAGACATAAAAGGATGCGGGGCCATGCGTGTGCCCATAGCAATGCCCCGAGTCTGTAAATAGAAATTTTCTTCGAAAGTCAACACATTTTGGGATAAGAAGAATCGAGCAAGATTTATGATGTCTGGCTTGAGGTCGTCATCAGGTTATAAGTTAGCCATTAACAGTAGGCCATCATAGTGAGGTAGTTTCGTGTACAGGTCTAGTACATCGATTGTGGCGACTATGGTACTTCCGGCGGGTCTCTGGTGTTGGTGAGTATGTTGAGTGGACGTGTGGTGTCTTGAACATGCTGGGTGTGATCTGATCTAGGAGTTGTGAAACTTTGTCGATGTATACTGATATGTTTTTCGTGGTTGCCCCTATGCCCAAAACAACTACCCGGATAGCCCAGTCTACCTGGATTTTCCGTCTTGTGTATTTTAGGGTTAAGGGAGAACGTGCCAGGTGTAGGGTCTGCGGGGACCATGTGTTCAACTTCCTGTCGTTATTTGTTGGGTAGTGATCGAACGAGTTTAGGGAGTTGTAATTTGTGTGTAAGTTGGGACTGGGTCAAGTGTTGTCTAGATGCCGGTGTTGGTGAGTTGACTGTGCTTCTATAATGTAATTTGTAGTGTTCATAATGACGATGGCGCCAACCTGATTAGCTTGTTTGGTAGTAATGGACTGTTTTTCGGTCGGATTCATGTTGTAATTTGGGCGGAAGTTATGGATTTCAGTGCAGACGCGCGGAAACAGGGAATGTATAGGTCGAGTTTGTGATTGCGTCCTGAGAGGGTTATCAATCTTCTTTCTTTCGGCTGTTATCTTTAGTGATTGGTGAATTATCATTATTATAATTTTGATGATGAAAGGTTGTAATATAAGTCGGGGGCGTCTAAAGAATTCTTCCATATCACCGCGTAGTCTAGTTTAGTCGAGATAGTTTGATAATTAGTAATTTGAACAAAAGCATTTTTTCTGCTTCACCGAGAGAGTGGTCAGAGATGTCGGCGATTTTGTCAGGTGCGGTACGGTCGGTAGTGACATACAACGCAAATAGTAGTTTACCGAGTTTCTGGTCTTTTTGTGCTTTATTCGATGAAATAGTTTCAAGTGGTGTTCTTGAGCGGGAAGTGTGAGCTCTTGAAGAGTGTCATCAGAGATGTCAGAGAAAGATGTAGCCTACTTAATAAGTAAGTTCGCGGATGTGTTTCTTGAGGTGTTCCGGTTTCGTCTATAGTGTTGGAGTAAGGTCATTACTTTTTTTTGACGGTGTCACATAAATTCTCGGCTTACGTGCTGGGTAGGTAGGTTGAGAGGATTTCTAATCGTAAGGCTTTTGGTGCGACGTCATGCTTGCGGAAGACATATCTGTCTGTAATGTGCCAGATTCTTGCGTGGGTTTATCAAATTTCCCTTTATACGTCTCAATGTGGAGCTAATCATATTGGCGGATCAAGGTGGGCTAGACGCATTAGTTTATGCAAATTGATACATATTAAGAAAAGGAAGTTAGTTTACAAAGGTGCTACCTTTTTTTCTCGTAATTCATTTTTATATACTAGTGCGGCTACCCCACCTTAATTCGGATATGGTTAAAGAATAGAATCAATCGCTTTAAGGCATTGTTATTTATAAATAGATAAATAAAACCGAAAGTGCTCCATTCAGATGTGGGGATGATTTTAGGTCTTCTCTTTGAAAATGATCAGAACTCTATGCAAGAGTCATAATGATTTATCGAAGCGTTTGACTTCTCAAAAATAAGTTGTGTCGATCGTGTCATGCACTTAATAAAACGAGTGATAATGATCGATACAAAGAATAATGCGTCCTGGGAAAAGATATAATTATTTTTGTCTGGGTTGTTTCGCACCAGCAATAAACTACGATGAATGCTAAGAGTACATGTAATAATAACATAGACGTAGGCGTATAGAGCCCGTCGTGGATGGGGTGCGATGAAGATTATCTGAGATGAAATCACGCGAAATACTCATTAATTTAGTCAAATGTATCGCTAACTATTGCGGGTATGTGCATTTATGGAGATCGTGCCCCATGCGTTAATTAGAGGTGGTTACAGTTATGGGTTTTGTACCGATGTCGGGGTCAAACCGAACAGCTTTCTTGCTTTATGTTTGTAGCATCTTGTAGAGGATTTTCATTAATAACCACATATATTTTATTACTATTTATTGAAATAGATAATCTAAATTCGTTAGGTTTCATGCATGTAATCCATATCGAGCAGGGCGTCAGTAGTCAATCCTTTAGCCAGGGACTGGCGTGCTCGTAGGGCTCGGGATACAGTTTCACTCGATCTAGGCTTAATCTAGGCTTGGATCAAAATGACTTTCAGAACTATCGCCCAGTCACTAAATTAACCTTTCTTTCCAAACTAGAAGAACGAGC
>WURV02051676.1:0-21880 GCA_011762755.2 Epimenia babai | reverse complement strand
ATATATATATATATATATATATATATATATATATTCAATTTATGGGAATGTTATAGTTTGACTTATATCCATATATGTGGGTAACTGATCTATTGATATCACCATCCTTCGCCAGAGCAACACATTCCAAGTGATCCTGGTGTCAGGGGGTGATGCGAGTTTCCTGTTATTTTACTACCACCAGATCCAGTGGACAAATGTGGAGAACAGCAACGGCGACGCGAACGGCGATCAGGCTCAGGTAGACATTAGCAACCCCACCTTAGTATCATTACTCGTTACTATTACACCTGTCATGTGTACGTGCGCGCGCGTGTTATCGCGTGTATAAGGATGCTGCTCGAACTTCGGCACTAGGCAACATCAAGTAGGAGTTCAGATGGTCATGGTATGTTCGCCTGCCCGGTAGCGGGGTATATAGCCAAAACCGATTAGCATGACACGTCAATGTAAATTGCAGCATGTTTTTGACTTCCGTATTTTGCATTGTACACTATTGCAGTAGAGCATGTGAATATAGACAGGCGGGATTTTACCTCCTGCATTTTGCAGCCTATCCCATAGCAGTATGACGCGTGGATATAAACAGAAGCGTGTTTTTAGCTCCTGTATAAGCATGTTTTTACCTTTTGCATTGTGCATCGTGCACCACAGCAGTATGACATGTGAATATCAACAGAAGCATGTTTAACCTCCTGCATTTCACAGTCTACACCATAGCAGCTTGACACGAGAATATAAATAGAAGCCTGTTTTTGAATTTAGTTTGTAGCGTATACCATAGCAACAGGCCTATTCTGAAATGTTCTTCTGTCACGGAGGTCTGTATCGTCATATAGACGCTGGCCAGATGGTTCGTTTTAGCATTTCATTCTAGATATGAATATATATTTGGTTTATATATATATATTTATATATATTTATTTTTATATAGTATGCATACCCTCTCAATAAACTTTACAAAGTATTACTGGCCAACTACTTTTTCAATGAATTTTTTAAATTTTACTTTATTCAAAAGAATTAGAAATCCAAGTCCACAAATAACTGTGATTAGAACTCTTCGACAATGGGAATGTTTTGAAATAAATGCTCATGTGATTTTCTTAGACAAAAATGAAACTGAAAGAAATCATATTTTGTTTAGTGACACTATAAATAAAGCTCCATTATTATTATATGTGTAAAATAAAGATGTTGTCACTAAATACAGCAGCCCTCTCGAACATTGCGCCACGATGAAATGTTTTGATTCATAGCAAAGTTTTACCAAAATCCTATCTATCACATACTGTATCTAACCCTAAAATTTTCTCTTCGTAACATCAATAGGTGACATGGTATAAATAGATTGAAACACCAAACTTGAGCTCCTAAAGGCATCTACTCTACCATCTTTATTTACCCTCTCGGATGAAATACCGTCTTTTATCTGAGGTGTTTTCCATAATCGTGTTGATGAATATTAATGCAACGTTATGGGGAGGTAACCATTGTGGTTTATGATTAATGACAATGACCGATCTGGGTGTCTGCCAAATGAAATACAATGGCAGACTTGTTTCCATCTCTTTAGGTGTGGAACAGATTCAGTGACATTAATGGGGGTAGCCAATGTGGCTCTTTGAATAGCTGGAATAAAATGCACAGAAAAAAACCTATACCACGGATGGAACGCGAACCCACTACCTCCAGATAACCGGTTTGGTGCTCTACCAACTGAGCTACAGGGGCAAGCTTTCATCTGCGCATTTCGGTATTTGACACCGTTTTTTTGGAACCAGAGATATATAAGTCCATATATAGTGCCAGCGATGTATACAGATATCTGTAACAACCCAATGGACTGTAACTAGATTGGCTGATTTTTGCGGTGTTTTCTATGTTAACGTAACGTTAATGGGGGTAGTCAATGTGGCTCTGAATAGTTGGGAAGAAATGCACAAAAAAAATCCTATACCTTCGATTGGACCCGTCCCATCAGCAGTATAGGTTTTTTCTGTTCATTTTTTTTTCGAACAGATTCAGAACACTCTGAGATTTTGGATCTTAATTCCTTTTTTCATGCATCTTTCTATGTTAGACTGTACAACTTGAGTTTCCTGAGGGTTGCCGATGTAATATAATGCGAAATAATATAACATGTAATGTGTTTGAACTTCAATTTTTCTTGATTTATGGATTTGGGGCAATACATTCCACACATACACCATTGGAAATTTTTGGAGAGATGTTTATGAAAATATATTTTGATGTTTAAGAAATATTGTGACTAGTATCTTTATACGTAAGTTGGACACTGACATTAAAAAAATTTTTAATGGTAAAAGCGCAAATTTAACACACAATTTAGGACCATAAAGTCTAAGATTTGAGTGTTCTCAACTTGTACGTGAACTCGGGCATAGATCTATATTTAGTAACATTATGGATGAAGGGCTGCGCGTATTTTTGCTCTCTATTGTTACATTTAGAGTTTAAATGCTTGTGCTTGGTGAGCTTTTCTGATCGGAGGTTGTCCGTCTGTCCGTTCACCCTTTTTTTATTAAAAAAATTTTTTCTCAAAAACGGTTATCACATAGTCAGCTATTTGGCAGATATTGTCCTTGGGTTGGTCTCTTCTAGATTTTTCCGTGGTATCGCAGCTAGGGGAAGTAACTCCTGTCGATGTTCGTCTTTTTTCTTAAAAAATCTTTTTCTCAACAACCGCTCAGCGCAGAGGTCTGCTATTTGGCAGATAGTGTCTTTGGCTTGGTCTCTTCTAGATTTGTTCATGGTATTGTCATCGCAGGTAGTGGAGGTAACTTTTGCCGATGTTCATATTTTTTCTTTTTTATTTTTTAGTCTTCTCAAGAACCGCTTATTGCAGAGGTTGCTATTTGGCAGATAGTGTCTTTGGCGCAATCTCTTCTAGATTTGTTCATGGTATTGTCGTCGCAGGTAGAGGAGGTAACTTTTGCAGATTTTTTAGTTTTCTCAAGAACCGCTTATTGCAGAGGTCTGCTATTTGGCAGATATTGTCTTTGGGTTGGTCTCTTATAGTGGTATCTTCATCGCAGCTAGGGGATGCAACTTCTGCTGATGTTAATATTTTTTATTAAAATTTTTTTTCTCAAGAACCCGTTATCACAGAGTTCTTCTATTGGGCAGATATTTTCCTTGGGTTGCTTCCTCTAGATTTGTTCATGGTGTCATCATCGAAGCTAGGGGAGGTAACTTTACCGATGTTCGTATTTTTTCTTAAAAAATTTTCTCATGAACTGGTTATCGCATTGTTCTGCCATTTGGCAGATATTGTCCTTGACTTGGTCTTTTCTAGGTTTGTTCATGGTATCGTCATTGCACCTAGGGGAAGTAACTTATGCCAATGTTCGTATTTTTTATTGAAAAAATTTTTTTTAACCACTTATCCAGGGGTGTGCCATTTGGCAGATATTTTCCTTTGGTTAGTATCTTTCAGATTTGATCAGGATCTCGTTATTGTATTGGGTATTGTCAGGTCTCTTTGGCCTGTTGGTTCACATTATTTCTTTTCCTGGTCATCTTGCAATGATATTTTTTTTCAGTTTTTAGGAGTATTTGTAAGTATATAGTTTTATGTGGTTGTTATACAGAACAACTGTTGCTCTGGGAAAAAGTTCTGTTTAAATATGGACCCCTCAAAATACTGTAACTTGGTAAGTGATAATTTTGGTGTTGGTTTCTGGTTTGGGAAAGATGCTTTCATCGTCATGTCACTAGCTTTCTTGGGATATGGAAGCATGCTTAATGTCGTATTCCTCAGAAACCATAATTATTCCTGGCTAAATCTGTAAAATAACGCTGAGTTAAATGAAGTGTATTAATGTGATTTACATATTCTTGTAGGTGTTATTGGAACGTTGTTAAATATATCTTATGATATATGTTGTTCATTGCTCATTGTTGATTGATTGTTGTAGATTGTTTGATTGATTTGTATTGATTGATTATTGTTTGATTGTTCTGCATTGATCTGGTTGATTGTTGTTTATTGATTTTTGTTTATTTTTATTGATTGATTGATTTTTGTTATTGTTTATTGTTTATTGATTGTTATTGATTTATTGATTGTTGCGGATAGATCGATTGATTCTTGTTTATTGATTAATTGTTTTTGATTGATTTTTGTAAATTGTTTATTGTTCATTGATTGTTATTGATTTATTGATTGTTGCTGATTGATCGTTGTTGATTGATTCTTGTTTATTTATTGTTATTTATTGATTATTTATTACGATTGGTTGTTGTTGATTGAATTTAGAAGGGTTGCTTTAAATATATAGCTTCATCACAATAAAATCCCATAACTACTTTTCTGTATGATACAGCACATTTACCGCTCATATAACACCCATAAATTTAAAACAATACTGGATTTATCCACATTCTATTCACCAATCGGGTGCTTCCAGGGTGGAGATCTCTTAATTCACGCAATATTTAATGGCTGCCAGGGAGGAAAGTAGAGGGGCGAGGTTTTCACGCCACTATATCAACAGTAATAAATGTCAGTCGCAACTACGATAAACTCAGTATACTGTACACTTAAGGAATTTACAGCAAGCCACAAATCTTTCTGGATATTCTACACAAAAAAGTCTAGCTTACGTCATAGAGTGGAAGGTGGGGTGGGGACAGCGAGAGCGTTAGCACTTAATGGATAGCCACTGGACCATTGGTGCTGACCAGAGAATTAGCCATTGTGGTATATACATATACCATATATATATATATATATCTACTAATGTGTAACTAATTCCGCTACCTATTGCGTTTGAGCCGACAACTCTAGGCACTTCGTCAACCAATCAAATTTATATTTATGCTTTTGAAGCATGTTGATAATGTTCATCACCATTTTTATGTATAATAATAATAATGATTATAATAATAATTATTATTTGGAGTTATTTATTTGGAGTGCCAAATTATCCCTTTGTCAATAATGACAAGATGATGTCGACGACACTTTACAATGTTACTAGCTAAAAACATAAACCAATTAAGTTATGTGTTTTTATGTATGTGGCACAATGGGTTTAACAAATGATACCATGCACAAAAATAACCCAATAGACATCTACCCAATCATAATCACTAATAAACAATCGTTAATTAACCAAGGAATCAAGCATACCTTTTCTAGTCACAAAGTTGAGTACCAGGGTAACAGGGTAACTTTATCGTAAGATGCTATATGACATATTCAAGCATTATCAACGATGTTTTTATTAGTCTTAGGTCTGTGTGTAAATAAATGCCTATAAAGTGTTATAAATACAAATAAAGATATTAGAAACATTACGCGTAACCCTGGTGGGAAACGACGAGAGGGTGGAGACGCTTTATCTATAGGCTGCTGTATAAATACCAGTCCTGTTATACTTATGTCATCTAGTGTTTATGTATTAGAATGTATTGGATGCTGTTTTCTTGTTAACAACATGCATGGACAAGACTGGGTTGTTGCGATTTGTTAATACGTAACAATAATTGAGTAGTTTGTGAACGAGGTGGAGCTTCCAACACACTAATGGCCAGTCTTGTACTCACCCACAATTTATAAGTTCTTATATCAACTGTTTATATATGCATATATCAACTGTTTATACGAGCATATATCAACTAATGGCCAGTCTTGTACTCACCCACAATTCATAAGTTCATATATCAACTGTTTATATATGCATATCCCTATACTAATGGTTAGTATTTTATTCACCCATATTTATACGTTCATATATCAACTCTTTATACTTTCTTATATCAACTGTTTATACGTGCATATATCAACTGTTTATACGTGCATATATCAACTGTTTATACGTGCATATATCAACTAATGGCCAGTCTTGTACTCACCCACTGTTTATACGTGCATATATCAACTGTTTATACGTGTATATATCAACTGTTTATACGTGTATATATCAACTGTTTATACGTGCATATATCAACTGTTTATACGTGTATATATCAACTGTTTATATGTTCATATATCAACTGTTTATACGTGTATATATCAACTGTTTATACGTGTATATACCAACGGTGATTTATACGTGCATATAGTGAGTGTTTAATTATTTATATGTGCTTGTACCAACTATTTACCCATATAAATACCAACTGTTTATATTTGCATATACCAACAATGTTCATATCTACATATACCAATTGCTTATACATGCGAATACAAAAGAAATCACGCCATGTAGGTCTGTCGATATCCTTTTTCCGATCTAATTAGGACACTTACTATGGTTGAACCCGCTGAAGTGATATACCATTTAATGTAACATCTCAGTAGTGCGATATTTTCTGTAGTGACATTATTCACTTTAACTCTTTTTATTTGATTGTTCTGTTTGTTAAATCACATTTTGTCACATCGCCTCAAGAATGTGTCAATAGACCTTGCTGCGCGGGTTTTTAGTTCCCATTATTGCCACAACTGACTGTAATTTAATGTCTAAATACGCAGTACATAGAATGCGTAGAACTGTGGATCTACTTTATGTTTCATGTGCTTGCTCTTTGGGTGAAGGTTATTCTGCTCACGACGTTTATCATAACTGGTCGCATGATTTTGCATGACGCATTTATTCCCCCTGATTTGAAAGCATTGCAGGAGCTCTAGCACTTTCTCACGTATCTCTAAAAAGGTTTATGTTGACCCGTCTCAGCTATTCAATACTCTTTGATACCGGTGTATCACGCATGAAGGAAGATATCATCTTCGAAGATAAACATCTTTCCATTTTAGAGGCGGGTTTACTCAAGCAATCGTGGATAAGTCCTGAACTAAGCTTCATCATAGAAAACTAATCGGGTTGGTGGTTTAGAACACACCAATTTTTGATTACAAGTCTAGAGTGTTTATCACTCTACTATCTACTTCTCCTATAAAATACCTACATATTATGGTCTAATTTTAAAAAACAGCCATTGTTTAGTAAGTGTAATTTTTGGAAAGCATCTATTATTGCAAGTTTATATGCACTACGACATCTTGTGATTTCCCCTGTTGCGGCTCGTGGCTCGAACGGCGTGGTTCACCGCTCTAACTATTCAGCTGGTCTTACAATACCTTTGACTCCTTTTGTAGAATAAAAGTCACCAAGATCTATGTAATGTCCCTGGGGAACTTCCGGTGTCAGCAGGCAAAGAGGGAATAATCATTTACACCAAATTTTTGGGCCTTACGGCCATCTTGTCAAATGACCTGATTTTATTCTATCATCGTGTCAAATGACCTGATCTTATTCTATCCAGTAGTTTGAATCACATCTTCTGAGACAAGGAAGAGCTATTGATATTTACTACCATTAATAGAGTAGCAATCTAACCTCAACTTTTCTTTTTAATTCGTATAATTAATAATTACTACAAACCTGACTTTTAGTCTACTTCACATAATGTAACTTATCTCCCTTACAATACCACATATTTACTTACATATATATTGTGAGCAGCATTTTTTAAAGAAAGGGGCCGCATTTGGCCTCAGACTGCAGTTTCCTAATAACTAATCTAAGTACTACAGACTACATGTGATTTAGTTCATTATAGTCTGTTAATTATTTTCAGCCACATAAAATATTAACTCTAACCGGTAGTAACTTATTCGTGATGAATTTCAGGCAGGGTATAATCAGGTGAATGGCAGCTTTTATTACGTCATCCCAGGATCAACATCTGAGGAAATCATCAACATCACCGAGACAAGTAATGTTGGCTCTCCCGGCAGATGGGTGTTTCAGGTAAACGGCGAGAATGTCACTGCGGCGGAGAGTCCGGGTGAGTCGAGTCGATGAAGAAAAACCGGAAATGTTTGGCGATTTAGAAGAGCGTGGGTTGGGCTTGGCTGGTTCTGGGTAGTCCGTGTGATATGGTCTTATGAGGATGTCTTACCTCTGTGGTCGCTGTGGTTAGGATGCTACTGGCACTTTCTGATGGCTAACCATTTATTGTTTTAACCACATTCTAGGCTAGCTTTGTAAAGGACTAAGACAACAGACAACTTTCCAGCCCATTCCTACATACATGCATCCATCCTGTCATTAGCTTATTTTCCGTTACAATATTTTGTTGAAAAGTAAAAAATATGCCTCAAAGTAAATTAGGCGTCAAATATTCCAATGTCATTCCTGATGTTCCTCGAGTCTTTATGTAGCCCCCCCTCCCAAAGATGGGGGAGTAGATTGTGACGTGTGTCTGTTATTCACTTTCTCAACTATTTGTGCTGCTAATTTTGCCTGTCCACCGACGGATCATTAAACTGAGTGGACCAAGTGACCGATGGTCCAAGAAGATTCACTCAAATTGTGAAAGTCAAGTGTGACATTTATCCACAGAAATTTAAAGCCGCTTACTTAGCTTGCCAAATGAAGGCTCAGAACAAGTCAATGGAGATGGTAACTCTGTAACAGGAACCAGGGAGTCCCTCACACTTTATATGCCCAGTTTATTAATTCTTGTGGCCACTCATAATTGTCACTCGTACTTATCGCTAACTTGACCAGAACAACTGGAATACTGATACAAGAGAAGCACACGATTAGTATTTCCCAGGATTCGAACCTTTCACCTCCTCGTTTGTCAGCTACTGCTCTACCGACTGAACTTTCTCGTTCCCATCCACACAACGCGTGAATACCTATGTACGGTTTATCTTTCAGAACGCTCTATTCGTGAAAAATCATCGTCAATGCTCGGGGGTGAGTTGATATCGGTGAGCGGTTCACGGTTTACAAAATCACGCGCGATCTCGGCACATTACGTTGAACTCAACGTCACCTTCCCCTGTCGCGTCATTTCGAACTCACTCGTACATTGCGTTACGCCGACCGTGTATTATACAGGACAAGCGACGTTGCTCGTAGCAACCGTCAATAAAACAGCAGACGCTGGAATAAATGGCAGTCGTTCGAGGTGCTCATGTGAAAATTGGAGTTTGCACACGCCTTTTACTATAAGTAAGCGCTGCCTTATTTGTATCAGATTTTCCCGCTTGTGTGGCCTTTTTATATACTACATGGACAAACTTTTTGTTGTGCTTTTTCACATAAAAATATTCAAATAAAATTATAAATGCCATGGGTCGAATTAGATCAATGACTTAATATGTAAGCTTAATATACGTTTAGCTTTATTTATATCAACAACACCATTTAATATTATTTATCCTCCTTTTCTTCATCTTTATTTTTTTCATCTTCATTGGGCCGATGTGCCACCATTTAAAATTAGCTAAACATTAAACCTTTCACAGTCACACTTTCACTTTTAACAGAAACTAATAACCAGTTTCATTACTTGATCTTTTTCTTTTTTATGTGACTGTTATCTCCCCTGTTTATCTCATATTTTCTCTTCTCTTTACCAGTTGCTAAATCACCCAAACATTCAATACTCTCAATGGGAACTAATAATTTATAATAATATGACCTTTAGTTTCCCTTTCATATGACTGTTGTTTCCCCTGTGGTCTCTAGGTTACATGACTTATCTCCCTTACAATATGAAAACCAAACACATACCGCTGTAACAACCATATATCACAATACATGCTTTGTACCACTGTGTACACTAGTATATCTATAATATACACCACTATACTAAGTGTACCAAATGTGTACCCAACGTGTGCTTCCTTGTCAGAACCGTTATCTCACGTCGAGGCCAAGTTACAACGTAACACGACAGAATGGACCGATGGTGCCAATGTTACGGTCAGCTGGTCAACTCAAAACTTCCCATCCACAAAGTGTCTTCTCTACTTACTCGCATTCAAAGTTGGATCATATTTCTATCATGTTTATTAAATCACTAGAAAAACTGAAAGCCTCGCAGTTAGTTCCATGATTTTGTGAAGTTTTAGCAGAGACATAATATGGAGCATTGTAAAAATTTACATAAAATTAAGAATTTTCAATGTACTGTGATTATTTTATGACTGGTGAAATTAAAGTACGCGGTGACGTGACAACTGTTTTACTTCAAATTATATCACTCGTGAAAATTTCTACTTCCACCTCGAGACATTCTCCTTGTGTAATTCTTTTATTTTAAATTTTTTATGCTGTTATCATGGGGAAAGACAGATTAAAGGGATTTGTTTACATGAAACGTAAAACATCATGATATTTTATAATGTCTTTCGACCTGCACAAATCACCAAAATTGTTAAAATTTGAACGTTATTGAAGTCTCAATGTTATTCCAATAGTGATTTTATGTTTCCTAAATTGGCCCAAGTAATGTA
The DNA here is from genome assembly GCA_011762755.2 of Epimenia babai. NCBI lineage: Eukaryota > Metazoa > Mollusca > Solenogastres > Cavibelonia > Epimeniidae > Epimenia > Epimenia babai. Next base: position 11,592 of record WURV02051676.1, on the reverse strand, counting down.
TTTCTGTATGATGTTTGTAGGTGGCTTATGCTTATAAACTCTAACTCAAGTATCTGGACCATGAGTCATGCCATAAATTTCAACATCAAAAAATTATTCAAATTCTGCTCTGTATTATCTAAGCCTTATGATGAGAACCCATCATTATAACATCATCATCTGAACCCCATAGTCGCCATGTCTTTGTTCCAACCTCATGATCGTAAGAATCCTACGATCATCAGAACCCCAGTTATATGAACTGTATTTTTAGAAGTCCATTCTCTGAACTTATCATCAGAACTCCCGTTATATAAACTGTATTTTTAGAAGTCCATTCTCTGAACTTATCATCAGAACTCCCGTTATATGAACTGTATTTTTAGAAGTCCATTCTCTGAACTTATCATCAGAACCCCAGTTATATGAACTGTATTGTTAGAAGTCCATTCTCTGAACTTATCATCAGAACTCCAGTTATTTGAACTGTATTTTTAGAAGTCCATTCTCTGAACCTATCATCAGAACCTTATAGTCATTATCCCATAGTCACACCCCGCTTATTTAAAATCCAACCATCACAACCTCTTTATCAAAACCTCATCAACACAACTTTATCATCGGGATGCATACTTACAGCCCTATATTCAGAACTGCATTGTTTGCACCCCATTATCACTACAATCATCAGAACCTATAACCACTAACAACCTCATTTGATGAATCTTATTATCAGAACTATATTCTCTCTACACCGCTGTTGGACCCTCACTATCAGAACACCTAGGTTTCAACCCAAATCGCATAAGCCTCATCATTTGAACCGCAATTTTTCAGAGCGGTCCGGGGAGGCCACAGTGGATCACGGTGGACAGTCACCTCGTTATGTCTATCTCAGGGAGATTCACTTTCCTGCTTAATGTCTCATCATCGCCATTTGCCACTTTTATCCTGCGTCTTTCGTCTCATAATCCGCCGTAAGCCAAAAACTTCATATGAGCCTAGTGCATTTGTACTGGATAAACAGATCTTTTATAGAACACTAGTCGTTGCCAAAAGACAAGTGATCTTCTATAAAACACTTTAGTCTTAGCCAAAAAATAACTGATCTTCTATAAAACACTTTCATTACGGCCAAAAGACAACTGATCTTCTATAAAACACTTTAATTACGGCCAAAAGACAACTGATCTTCTATAAAACACTTTAATTACGGCCAAAAGACAACTCATCTTTTATTCGCTGATTATTCACTTTCTAACTCAAACCTCTACCCATTCATTACTATACTATATTTACTGTCGAAAAGTAAAATATCAATCATATCTTAATTCAATTCATACAGATCTGGATTTTTTTAACGTATTTCGCAAAATCTTTATGTTATTTTAATATTTTACTTTACGATCGTGTATAAGGTTAGTTTATAACGTCGATTGCAGAACGTGGATGTGATGTTGAATATATTGCGAGGAGATTTAACACAGCTTACAAAATTGCGCGCAATAATTTGATAGTGGACAAGCATTGTAATGTTTTTCATGCAGGATAAATTAGAAAAAAAGTGCATTTGTTTTTGTTACCCGTAATACTCTGTGCGTTGATATAAAAAGTGCATTCGTGCCAGTTATATATTCCACTAAGAGCATTTGTACCAGCTACATATACCGCTAAGTGCATTTGTACCATCTATATATACCGCTAAGTGCATTTGTACCATCTATATATACCGCTAAGTGCATTTGTACCATCTATATATACCGCTGAGTGCATTTGTACCGGTTATATGTACCGCTACATGTACCACATTAGTACTGGATACATTAATAAATGACGGTTTTCGTACCAGTTAACCAAACTACTAAGTGTATTTATACCGGTTATACTTCAGGGACCTGTCACGCAGTCTGTGGTCCAGTATTTTTACCATTTATCGCACACCATCGTGGTCACGTGATTGGTGTCAGCGGTGGTTGCTAAGCGACCAAAAACTACCTCCGTTATCGTGTGGACCGTGCCCCGCGATGCTGGGACAAGCGCTCGCCGATGACGACGAGTTTGTTGAGGATAACATATGTCACGGCGACTTTCAGTGTCATCGCGACACGGCGAGAGTAAACTGTGTGCATAAACCCGAGCCCAGGTGAGTCCAGCATACTGGGGGTGATGGGTGGTAGAGTTGAGGGTGGGGGGAGGCGGTGCTAGTGTGATGGGTACATCGTGGGAGTGGGGTGAGTATACAGATGATGGGGTGAGATTGGCGTGGGTGTGGCCAGATGGCCAAGCGAGTAGGGCAGATGCAGGGTGAGTTTGTATATGACTGTTGGGTGAGTGTGGAGTGAATGTGAAGTGAGTGCATTATGAGAGTGGGTTGAGTATCGGTGAATTGAGCAAGTATATTAAAATATAGCATGTGTATTGTCAATATGACCTTTTGTCAACACTAAATAAGACTCAGGGTTGAGGCAGGAATTGCTGAGGGGTATGTCATTTTAAGTTGACCCTTAATCCACCCACAGTAGTGTAAACTGACAATACTGACATCACAATGGAAGCGACATCACAATGGAAGCAGTTGGGTCATAGTCTTCAATGGATTTGTTACAGTAACATGCTATTACATTGATTGACCACACTTTAGGTGGATATAATGTTGTCAACTTTCATTTGGCAAGCTGCAATATATGTAAATGTCATGGGACAGGCTGGTTAACGTGCATTCAAATACACGAATGTAAGTTGATGATATAACAAATAATGTTAAAGCAAAACAACTGTTTGGCTAGAGCACCAGCCTATGAGAGTATGAATCAGAACGTGAAGGGTTCAAAACCTAATCATTTTCCCCTCATTGTCTCCTTGGGCAGGTAGGTGATTATAATTTCTCTGGTTTATATGTCCATTAGTACCAGTGATATTTATTCATGGTGACAACACCGGTAAATATACACTGGGAAAACAATAATACGAGGGACGCTTGCGTATTGTTTACGGTGCCATGTGTTACTGTAAATCACCATTTGGCAAGCTGCGAATGCTGCTCGATCTACCATATATGGGCGTGATACATCACAAGATTTATGCGTTCACACGATCGCCCGATGTCGCAGCGCCGATGACAACGATCAGATCTGCTGCTATGACCAAAACGACGAGCTGGCAGATGCGAAGGACCTGCGTGGGTGGGGCACGTGCCAGCGCTACCACCGGTCCGGCCACTCCCCTCGTAACATCGCCGACTTGTCAAACTTTGAACACGACATCGCGCCGTTCGTGCACTGCGGAATTTTGGCCAACGACTCGCGACACTCGGTCGGTCTTTTAGATGAGTTCCTGCATCAGCGACCTCGGGGTAGCAGCCGCGGCTACGTCCCCCTCAAACCAGGTACGGACCTTCTTCGTAGGGTGAGTGTAAGATCATCTGACGCGTAAATCCCCCTATGCGCACTACATTGCTTGTGATCTTCACCTGTATTTTATTATCTGAACCCCACTGCTCAAATGCCACCAGGTGAACCTTTTCTCTGGTACAACTAACCACCCTCGGATCCAGTGACATATATCACATTACAATAGGTTAAATCACGTTAAATGGCATTGATTACCTTGAAGAACAATTTATATAATAGTCATACCCCTAAGTGGAAACATACCGCGGCAACGGGATAGCTCAGTGGTAGAGTGCTGGCCTCTGAAGGTGGACAGTTCGAATCCAGGCCATTATGTTTTTTCGTTTTATCCATAGGCAAGGTACTCTATCCCGATTGTTCTGGTCGACTTAGCCATAAATAAGTACCGGTGAAATTTTTTTCTTGGCAACGCATATTAATATACGTACACAGGGAAAGTAAACATGTGAGTGGCTTACTGGCGCCCGTTATAGAGCTGCCAACCCCCCTCCCCACAAGTCCGCGCAAACCGTCATTTGCCAGGCTGCGGAAACGGCTTTAAAGTACGGGATATAAGTGCCTAATTTACTTCTATACCGTGGAGTGTGCCAAACTGTAAGGCTGTGTATAGGTTTTTGGCAAGCATAGAGGAAGGTCATCTGTCTGTTGAGACACGTATATTTTCACTGTGGGGTTCTGTCATCATGATAAGTAAGGCCAATCCATTTGTTGTGTTACTGGCTAGTGTTGTGAAGGAACAATAATACATTGCAGCTCAGGGATCTGGTGACCCTCATCTGACGTCGTTTGATGGATTCAAATTTACGTTTAATGGGCTCGGCGAATTTGTACTTGTGGAAACTTTTGATCGAACAGCGGTGATCCAAGTCAGGGCAGAACAAGCACGGGGTGACAATGGTGAGGCGATTTGTTGTGTGGCGCATATGTGTCTGTTGTCTGTGTGTTGTGTGGCACATGTCTGTCTGTAATTTGTGTGTTGTGTGGCACATGTCTGTCTTTTGTTTGTGTGTTGTGTGGCACATGTCTGTCTGTTATCTGTGTGTTGTGTGGCACATGTCTGTCTGTTGTCTGTATGTGGTGTGGCACATGTCTGTCTGTTGTCTGTGTGTTGTGTGGCGCATGTCTGTCTGTTATCTGTGTGTTGTGTGGCACATGTCTGTGTGTTGTCTGTGTGTGGTGGGGCACATGTCTGTCTGTTGTCTGTTGTGTGGTACACGTTTGTTTATTGTGTAGTGCATGTGTTTTGGTATGTCCTGTGCTGCTGTATGGTGGTATGGTGGTGCGTATTTGTCTTGTGGATGGGGTTCCTTTATTTGTTGAGCAAATTGCTTTACATCATGCACATCTGTGTGTTGTGTGACACAAATTTGTGCGTGGCATGCATAATACTGCGCGGTTTTGAGCTCCAACCTAATAAACAATTTATGCCCTCGCCATATTCCCTCACTTATTTTAGACTTGCATGCAAACACTATAATGTCATCCATAGTGTTATACTTTAAATATAGTCTAAAATACTATCACCTATATATGCGGGAAATAAATCAATTACAAAACTGTGTGTAGTAACATGTTGTGTAGGTTGATGATTTTCAAATTAAGCAGGGCAGAATTCACAATAAAAGTATTCTTTGATTTACCAAATCAATTATAATAATAATCATAAGCTATATGGCCATTATAATGGGCTAGTAATTTTTTAAGACTGCAACAGATTCCTGATCAGGGGTCAGTTGTTGAAGAAGTGACCGTAATACCAATGACTATATTGGGGCAGACGGTTGGTTGACTGTCGCTGAGTCATGTTTTACGAATGTCAACGGCAGTTTACCTGTATGACACACCTGCTAGGTAAATCTCTTACTGATAGGTGATGGTAATCTACTGTGAGAGAATGAGGTAGTGGAGCTGTAAACATGACAAGAGACAGTGCCATCGACAATCAAAGAATGTCACCAGAACACTGTAAAGCCCTTTTTGAATTAGAAAATTCGAGTGTTGAAATTTTTTCGGTCGTTTTAAATCGTCGGTGAAAATATTTCAATTGTGTTTTCCTATAAACATGTGTTTGTGTATAAATCTCTCTGGGTCAAGGTCAATTACGTTAGGGGTGTGAATGGATGTGGAGCATTAGTCGGTAGTTAGTTAGCGTTTTGTGTTTCGGAGTGTATACGGGGTGACTCTGGGCATTATTGCAGGTACACTTCAGACAGCGAGTGTGTTCACGTGTGTGGCCGTGGGGGGTGTCGGGAGAGATACCGTGACGGTGGCACTGGACTCCAACATGCTCTCGAGAATCTACCATAATGGCCTCGATGTGCCCCCAACACTGAACACGACGCTACACTTCAACGGTAACGAAATTAATGACTCCACGACAGTAATCAGCAAATCTGTGGAGTAGGAGGATTCCTCATGATAATAACAACAATGATAATGCAGTTTTTTGAATTCAACTAAAATACTGAAGCAATATCAGTGCCACTATAATATGTTGAAGTGTCGGGACATGTCTGGATTATGTCAATTGTGCAGTAGAATGATAATTATTAATATATAAATATATATCAGTTGAAAGTAAATTCATGAACCTAATCATGTAAATGGATGAATGTTATGCCTCCCTCATCCTACCATATATGGAAACATATTTCGTAGATCTATAGAGAAGTTCGACATCTTTAAACTGATTGTAAAAAACACTGATTTCAATTATGCCACTGCACCTAAATCAATAACTATTTCTGGATGAATATCTTCAGTATACACTGAGGTTAATAGTCTATCATACCGCCATATACCTTCAGTACACACTACTATTAATCTTAGTGTATACTGAAGGTATATCGTGAGTACCATTTATTCATTCAAATACGTACAGTCCAAATACTGAACAATTTCTACTGTGTTAGAAATAGGCTGATTTCCAAGGTAATCAATGCGTATATCATTCTTTTAAACACCCTAACTTCTGAACTAGGCCGCTCGCAGAGTCGGCGCGTTAAACTGTCTGTACCCCAGTCTGTCTCATCTCTTTCATATTTCAGGTATTAGCGCAGACCTGACGGTGGCCAATGGTAAATTATATAAGGTCAAGGTCAAGTTAGATGGATCTGGACTTTCAGTCGTTGTGGAGGCCACGGAGGACTTGCTGAACGTCATCGTTATCTGTCGAGCTAGTCTCAAAGGTTGTAACGCTTGATCGTTACATGTCTGTCTTTACATTTTGTTACATTACAATTTCACATGTTATACTGACAAGATATAAACTCAGTCGGCGTTACACGTTAAGTGTTCATAACATTTCCTAGACTGCCCCAAACCCTTGAATACCCTTGATATATCATTCTTTATGACGCTGGTATAATTTGGAATTTCTTATATGCCCATATTTGACAATTATCTGCATGTACAGTGAAGATATGTTTGGAAAAATTCCAGCTCCGTAGCTGCCATGAGGATTTTTATAGAATGTAAAACTACAAATATATGAACCTACAAGTAAACCAACGTAAATCAACATGCAAATCTATGTGTAAACATTCATACAAATGTACATGTAAATCTACAAATAAAGTCACATTTGAACTTAAATTCACATGTAAACCTGCTTGTAAATCTACTTTACCTCTACCTCCATGTAAATCTACTTTAAAAGTTACATGTAAACCTACATGTAAACTCACATGTAGACCTACATGTAAATCTACTTAAACATACATGTAAACCTACATTTAAACCTACTTGTATACCTACATTTAAACCTACTTGTAAACCTACATTTAAACCTACTTGTAGACCTACATGTAGACCTACATGTATATCTGCATATAAAGCTACTTGTAGACCTACATGTACACCTATATGTAGATAGAGTTTTATGTATAATCCTTTAATGAATATTATTGGCAATCATGTTGCCGTCCACTCTTGTCCAGGCGAGTCTTGGTTTCTGACAAATCTCCATGAATATGGATGGCTTTGATTAATAAATTCATTATTAGTATCTCATTCAATCTCAATCAAATGCATTTGTGACATTTCTATAGTGGATATTCCCACAATAAAAAATCCATTATCTCCAATCTGAGATCAATCAGTCTTCCAGATTGTAATACATCACCAACGTTCATCCGCTTCTATCCACCTGCCATCCACCGTAAACATCTCTCTACGGCCCATCCACAATGAGATATACATCTATACATCTTAATCTACCACAGCTTATTAATCATATTTTAAACAATGGTTTTCTGAATAAAGGACCCATTTTCCCATCACAAAGCTCACTGAATGACTATAATAATCATACGTGGATCACCACTATTACAGCCGCGATATCACCTAATATTAATTATACGTCATTCGTATTGTCATTATCTCATCATTATTTCGATTATTGGCCGTCGATGAGTCCTCTATCGAGTTATAATAGAGAAACGGCAGCGACGTCACTGGACATTAATTACAGTGATTGATTCAGTAATCGTACGAGGAGGGTTCACAAACTCCTTCCTTTTACGTCAGGAAATGTCACGGTTGTTGAGTTCAGCTGCACTTTGTATTTGAAATATCTGGTAAAAGCATCAGTTGGTGCCACTGTTGTAGTGGTTAGAAGCACTGCCTTTCATGGGAGAGATTGCGAGTTCGAACCTGTGTAAACCAGGGATTTTTCCAGCGCCTTCCACAATAGTCATTTTGTCTTTTTTGTATACGATGATGTATGTCCTGTCATTGTACTAACTTTGATTTTCATTTGGAGTTGCCAAATTTATATTTGTGTCAATATTTTTGCACTTTTTTTTCCTATCGGAGTACCTAAAATAGCTTTATATAATGTCTATACTGTATATGTATAATATGGTAGATAAAATCGGCCTGTATGTAGGCAAACTATAACATGACAGGCGTAGGTTATTCACAGTGTTTACTCATGTAAACTGTGATTGACAGCTAAGCTAATAAGTAGACTTTAATCAAATATATTTTATTTCGCTTGCAATATTAAATACCTTTTTATACATTGAAAATTTCAGGATAATCCACATTCTATTCTGATTATTCTCAATTTGCCAATAAAAATCCAGCTTATTTCTCAAGTGAAAATGAAGTTTAAAAAATTGCTCTGTAATAAATATTCAATGAAAAATACATACTTAGCTATTGCATCAGCCACCATTTTTTGGTCCTTGTTCATACTAATTGTTTGCTAAAACAAATCTTTCATTCGTTTAGTTAGATTTCTAATGACCATTTGGAATATCTTTTGAATACAGGCGCATTAAGTTTTGCACGTTGTGTGCTGTAGGTAAAGTGAGAGGGTTGCTAGGCAACTACAATGGTAGAGCAGACGACGATTTGAAGCCGCGCGACCTTGAGACTTTACCAAGTACAGCGTCAAATCGTGACATTCACTACTTGTTTGGGATGATGTGTAAGGAGCTGTATACTGTTTTAAATCTTGTCACTCAGTCACAATCGTCATTTGCTACCAATTACTTTTTCATACATGTTACTGTATACTGCTTTTGTCTCTCTAAAAATAATTAAAAAAAGAAAACAGTATCAAATTTTATTTGGCTCAGCATACTTTGTCTGAAAGCACATTTTTGGGTATTCCAAGATTACCCAAAATGGTACCAATGAACCAGTTTCACTGACCTGAAAATCACCTGATCTTTATGGTCACATTTGCGGTATTAGTTTCTACATGGAAAAAATCAAAATAAAAATGTTTTTTAAGTCCTCTAGCTAGTGCTTGGCTACATTTACTTTCACCTCATTTTAATTCTTGATTTATTATTCGGGTGCTACTATTTAATCATACATAATGGGGACTGAACTCTAAGGAAGTATGAAAAGTAAAAAGTCCAGGTAATGCCTTTTCGACTAAGATATTAACCATACTTCACATCGCATGGTTTCTGTTTTGCCCGCACGTCTCCATTTCTTGACAAGGGAATGTGAGTGAGTCCGAGACGCTGTTCCACTATGCCGGGGATGCGGGTCCACCCTCGTATCTCCAGGCTGACTTCACACCGACGTTTATCGAGGATTTATCGAAGACAGCGACGCACGAGATGCGCACGGCGTGTGGCAACAACACGGAGTGTTTGTTCGATTACGCCACGACAGGAAGTGAAAGAATTGCCATGTCCACCATGAAATTCCTCGCAAAGTTCGACATCATGACCAGGGCTGTGGAACCAGGTCAGTTGACCCATTATTCAGAACCGTAATGCCGTATCAGGGAGGCAACATTATTGATATGGTTTCCATGGAAATTCATATCAACAGTATATTGAAATTTTTACATGGGAGCCACGATGACAACAGAAATACCGTAAATATTGTCTACATAAAGATGCAAATACATCTAGACTTTATACTAACTGTATTTTTATGGCTGAGTAGGGGTTGTTATTCCATTTAAACACCCCCCCCCAGGATGGCTCAGTGGTAAAGCGCCCTCTTACCAACCAGAAGGTGGATGGTTCAAATCCGTGCAATGCCATAGTGTTTTTCCGTTGTATCCTTGGGCAAGGTACTTTATCCTGATTGTAATGGTCAACTTAGTCATAAATAAGTACCGGTGAAATTTCTTTGTGGCAACGCAAATTAATATACACTGGGAAAGTAAAGTTTGTGAATGGCTTACCGGCGCCTGTTATAGAGCTGCCATCACCTGTGAGTCCTCGCAAACCGTCATTTGCCAAGCTGCGCAAGCGCCTTCATAGTGCGGGATATAAATTTCCTAATTTATTGACTTTACGTTCATACATGCACATTCTACGACACTGTCCACCACAGTTTAGCCTCAATTTACAAGTGTCTTACAGTCACGATCCAAGTCTATTGTTATATACGCACCGCGTATGCGTTGTGTTTCAGTCACGCTGTGCAACTTTCCGTCGTCGTATCCGAACATGTCGGTGCGATACAGCAGTCGACGAGTGGGGGCGACGGCAACATATTCATGCGACATGAACGTCAGTCAACCGCCGATCGCGGTCAAATGTAACGAGAGTGGACAGTGGACGAGTAAGTTCGTCATCGCGTGTCATCAGAAACTCCAGCAACCAGGTCGAGTGGTGCACGGTATTACTCAGATACATATTACATAATTAAAGCTGAAATGATCGTTATACATTTTTTTTATTTATGTTTTTAGTAAGCAAAATAACATTACTAAAGAGCACCCCGAAGAGCACATTATGTTGAAGTAGCATTAAATCGTGTGCTCCTGCTAATGCCAATGACAATGTCTCGGTCATTCTCTCATGCCATCATATGCTGTGCAACTAATTTGCAAGCGTTTTCTTAAAAGTTATGGATGCAGATATATTTTGCGTGAAACTAACCCATGATGCATACAAATACATTAGGTGATATACATAACTCTTAATTCACTGGATGACAGAGTTTGTTTCTTATAAGGGTTAATGGAATCTTTATTCCAGCAGTTACTCTTTGGAGTGATTCAAATGTTAGTTGCAAAATATGATTACATTGCCTTATAATGAGGTATTTGATAAAAAATTAACTGAACTCAATAAAGTTGGTGCATGTGTAATATTGACCTAAAAACATTTCTAGTATCTTACTGACATTAATTACTATTAACATTTCCAATAAGGCGCAGTGCAGAGTTAATTTATGTGTTTCTCTCTCAATAATTAAATTTTTATGTTGTATTTACGATACTTAGGATTTTTGATAAAGAATTTCTGATATTCAATAGCCACCCATGTCTGATCAAGCGTTTAGAATATCTAACTAAAAGCCACCCACTGTTTCATTAAACATTAGTTAGATTTGCTGTATTCCAGAAACAACTGTTCAAGAACGGACGACGACAGTAGTGCACACGAGCCACGATGTGATCCAGGTCACGGAGTCTCCCGTCACATCCAGGAGCATGCCGTGGGCAGCAGTCGGTGGTGGTATAGGCGCCGGTATCGTGGTTATCGTGGTCGTCGTAGTAACCATCGTCGTGGTGAGATCGCGGAGACGAGCGCGGAATAAACACACTGCTCGTATACACGCACCGGTCGTCGAGTCGACAGAGTACGTTTTTAGATATGTGATTGTTTAATAATAATAATAATAATAATAAAGCTTCATTCAGAGTGCCGTATTATCCCTTTGTCAATAATGACAAGATGATGTCGACGACACTTTACAATGTTACTAGCTTAAAACA
>WURV02051565.1:0-21888 GCA_011762755.2 Epimenia babai | reverse complement strand
TATAGGTGTATTTACCATCGCAGGTTGGTATAGGTGTATTTACCATCGCAGGTTGGTATAGGTGTATTTACCATCGCAGGTTGGTATAGGTGTATTTACCATCGCGGGTTGGTATAGGTGTATTTACCATGGCGGGTTGTTATAGGTGTATTTACCATCGCGCATTGAGAAAGATGTTCGACATTTGTATAAATACTCAACTTTTATAAACACTTAAACGCTATTCACTCAGCTTGAACGAGTTGATGGTTTACGCTAAGTTATTGGGGCTCTAAGGCAGCTCTGAAACCAAAGTGGAGCAGACCTCTCGCAGAGTTATCGATTGTTGACAAAAGTCCGCGAGAGATGATCCATCATCCATCGGTATTGATTTGTCACTTCGGCGGTGGGTTATCAATCGTCTGAACGATTTCAGGATCAAACGAACGAACCGAAGTACGTCGTCGAGGTCCTGTGTCATGTGACCAAGGACAGTGCCGACAAGAAACAGTTGTCGTCCATCAAACCTTGCCCACCCGGTGAAAGCGGCGAAATGCAGGTACTAATGACAGTGCTAATCACATAATTACAAACATAATTACAATGGTTGCCACGGTGATGTTTGAGGCAGTCAAAAGATAATCATAGTGTATGATTTTATGAGTCAATATCATCGACTGATACCTGCGTTATTTATGTGATACCATCGACTGATACCTTTGGTATCTATGTTATATTGACTTATACTTGCATCATTTATGTGATATTGACTTACACCTGCGTTATTTATGTGATATCAAATAATACATGCGTTATTTATGTGATATCATCGACTGATAATTGCGTTTTTATGTGATATTGACTTATACTTGCATCATTTATGTGATATTGACCTACACCTGCGTTATTTATGTGATATCAAATAATACCTGCGTTATTTATGTGATATCATTGACTGATAATTGCATTATTTATGTGATACCATCGACTGATACTTGCATTTTTATGTGATATTGACTTATACCTGCGTTATTTATGTGATATTGACTTATACCTGCGTTATTTATGTGATATCATGATACCTGCGTTATTTATGTGATATCATCGACTGATAATTGCATTATTTATGTGATATCATCGACTGATACTTGCGTTATTTATGAGATATGGACTTATACCTGCATTTTTTTTATGTGATATCAACTGATACCTGCGTTATTTGTGTGATATCATCGACTGATACTTGCGTTATTTATGAGATATGGACTTATACCTGCATTTTTTTTATGTGATATCAAATGATACCTGCGTTATTTATGTGATATCATCGACTGATACTTGCGTTATTTATGAGATATGGACTTATACCTGCATTTTTTTATGTGATATCAACTGATACCTGCGTTATTTGTGTGATATTGACTTATAGCTGCATTTTTTTATGTGATATCAAATGATACCTGCGTTATTTATGTGATATCATCGACTTATACCTGCATTATTTATGCACTTCCTGCAGTATGTCACATCGTGATATTTATGTTTCCCTCAGGTTGTACCCGTGATGCTGGAACTTATCTCAGCGATTAGCGCCGTCAGAATCTTTATGCCCAAAGACCTACGTCCCATCGACAGTCGAATCAGCGTCCTGAAATCCATCAAGGTACTTGGGGAGATGGCTGCAGCAGACAGTGGATTATTCTCTAAGTTCTCTTCATCACCGTTGGGTCATTAGGAAAATATCACATCGAAGGTCGAAAAATGTTTCATTTGTTTACATTGCGCATGATAAAAAATGTATGTGTATATATCAATAGATTCAGAAGGAATCATCGTGTAGGCCGGATTTGGCCCTCCACGAAGCTGGCTTGAAGCGTGTTTTTTTCTCGGACATTTGCACCAGAAGGCACGGTAGCTGCCAATTGTAATCGAGTTTTCCAGTTTATTGAAAAATGTAACCATTGAATCGGCTGGTATATTTTCGAGGTTATTTTCGTTTTTAATGGGAGGCGGAAAGGTTGAGTGCTTTGCTCCTTGCAACTCGTCAATCAAAATGGACACGTGCCAGAACAGTGGGTAGGAGTTGCTTGCTCCTACGTGAACTCAGGTTGAATCGGTGTCTGGAGATACAGTCAAACCTCTATTAAGCGGCCACTCACGGGATTCACGAAAAAGTGGCCGTTAAGACAGGTGGCCGTTTAATCCAGGTTTGACATTTTGACTAGTGTACATGTCGGGAGGAATGTGAAATGACCGTTACGACAGGTGCCCGCTTAATACAGGTGGCCGTTCGGGCAGGTTTGACTGTACTGGGGACATGAATCTAGCGCATTAGCAAATGCATCAGTCAAAGGTGACATAAATCGTTTTTGAATGAAGTTAGGCAAGGCATGAAATCATCCATGGTCATATTATTGGCATTAAGATCACTGAATCCAAAAATAAATGTCAGAATTATGATAATAATCCAATTAAAGTTAAACATAGTGTACTATATGTATCGATGAATAGTGCTAATATTATTTTATTTAATAATAAACTTTGCTAATATTATTATTCATAGCCCATCAACAATTAGTGGAATAGTTTTATAAAGATAATTTGATATACTGAGGTGTTTTTTGGTGATGAAAAACGTTTAGTTATAATTCCAGTGTGAATTTTGAGATGGCTGGCCGAAGAACAGAGAGTGAAGAGGGACCAAAGTGTAGTACATATGCACAATTGTTGAAAGTGAGAGTGTACATGTACAGCATGTACAGTTGATGAAATCCCGATAATGTGAAGTATGTTACCTGGTCAAAGTGGAATGCTAGATTACAGGCATTCTGTGAGGTCATGCAAATGTTTCAATGTTAGCCACAAGGACTATAGAAGTGGTCAGCCAAGTGAGATATTTGAGCGTTCGTCAGTCAGTCGGAATCTTCTTAAGATTGACGAATTCGAGGTATTTGATCATGAAAGGGTGGTTCATTCCACTCATCAAAGAAGTACGCAAATGCTGACATGTGGTCCTCAATATGAATGGACAAACATGGCTAAAAAAGCATTCATCTGTATGTGGTGTATGAAATTGCTTAGTTTACACAATAATATATATATTTCTGTTTTAAATTCTTGGATTTTTTATCCAATTAAGTACTTACTGTTTAAACATATTTGAAAGTCATTATTCTTCCCTCACAAGATGTAAAGAACTACAAAACCTAATGTAGATTAGCTGTGCGTAAAATACTAGAAACTCGTTTATGATAGTCGTACTACTTAGTTAGTTAGGTAAGAATAGACCGATAACCCAGATAATCATTGTGTGAGCCCTAATGGCCCTTTACAATACTTGCCTATGTGGTTAAAATGACAAATTGATTAGAGTCACTTATAAGGGGTGGGGGAAAACACCTGCGAAAAACACCCCGAGTCTGGGGAGACAAGTGACCCTTTTCCATCTATGCCATTTGTTCCAAATGTCTACAAATGAGCGACATACGTCGCACTCCGCTAAGTGTAAGTATGGCAAGTAATGGTTAGTTACCATACGATGATGATTTAGAGGGGAGGTAAGCGACATAGAGATCATCCATAGAGCATTAGAAGCATAGTCACGTCAGAGGGAAAAAGCTCCGATAGACACTGTAAAGGCTACCAAAACGCCCATAGGCACGAAGGTTTAAGAAAGGGGTTTACGGCACAGGTAGTATAGTAGCTAGAGCGGGAATTGAACCAGGGTCCTCTGGATTCAAAGTCAGATGCACGAACCACTACACTAACTGCCCACCCCTACAATATAGTTTTAGTTAAACATCATCCACAAATGAAGTAATGGTCAAGCAACATCGACATGATGGAAATATCAACATTTAAATAAATGTAACAGTCAACATTCGATGAATAATTCATCATTTAACCCTTAGGACACTGTTGTTACAGAATTGTGTTGCAATAGTAATGTGATATACAGTTGTCAGCGTGGTAAGGGTTAATTCATTCACTACCCAACAATGAAGGCAAAAGTAGCTTAAAGCTGGCTAGTGATTACTGCACTATCATGCTTGGATTGATGAGATTTTAAAGCGGTACAAATAAAACCGGGTCAGGTGCTTCATCACCCACCAACAGTGGCATGCAACTTAATGCCTTAATGTGAATGAGAGTTGATGTGGACTGACATAGCACACCCCGCCTGATAGGCTATCTTATCTCCCACAAGGGCATGACAGCCACCTCCCTCTCTCCTGATTAAATGTTACAAGCCCTGCGAGATAAGGGACGGTTTAACTAAACTCCTATAATTCATTATATCCCCGGTGATTAGTAGAGCAAATATGTCACGAGTCTTTGATAAATTTAAACTTTAATGCCCTTAGATATGAAGAATGTATTAGAAAGTGACATGATAAGATACTGGCACTCCGCAATGGCTCACTGAGTTTACTCAGTAACAGGTAGCGGTATAACTATTATAATTCTCTTAAAGACAGCCCTGGGACAAATATACATCCCCATCATGATCAGGCTTGTACGATGTACATTAGTTAAACTTAATCCTAGCCACTATATTCAATTTATAATAAAGTCACAAAAAATATAAAATATCTAAACTAGTGAAAATGTAATTATAATATGATACATGCACCATAGTGGGAAAATTGACTATTATTGTACGTATAAATACATAAGTATGTGATATAACATTAATGGGGTTGCCAAGTGGATTATAGATAACAGGAAAATAATACCGGGAAAAATTCTTGCCTATAGCAGGGCCTGAACCCATGAATTCTAATTCACGGGTTAGACCGGTTATTGGATGCTGTGGCTACAAAAATTTTGATTTCGTATATTCCTCTCTGGATAATTCTGTATTTGATCTATACTTCACATATTGGCTTCCAGCAATTGCGCCCCGGTCAATAATACGGATAAGAGGGTTCTCAAAATGGCTAAATTGAGCGGAGCTGGGTGTTACGAATGTTACCAACTCGCCAGTGACTGTGGACTTGACATGTTAATGCTGAATAGAGACGTTTGTTTATTTTACTAGTAAAACATAGATGAAATAGCGCCGCCGACTACTGAGGAACCATAAAGCCTCACCGTGCTCACTGTGGGGATGTTTTTTGTTCCCGTACACAATACCTCCACGTGCCACACACATGTTAGTATAGAACAATACACAGATCGGCCAGACTCGACAACACTCGACATTTTCGGTTCTAAGAGAAGTAATATGGCCGCCACTTGAAGGAGAATTTTTGATCTCTTTATCTAAAGCAAATGTTTACGGTAGATAAGTAGAACCATTATGAAAATCTCAAGGTATCCCCTTAATCACTCACTTTTATCAAGTGATTAAATCTGTATAAAACTCTGGGGGCCACCCGGGGAATCTACAGTGGTGAAAATGGAACATTCAGACTCCTGCTGATATGTAAACAGTTATGGCTTGCTAATAATTTTATGTACTTGATACCTTAGTTAGGACTACGAAAACACGAAATACAATCGACTCCCTAACAATGCTAGTCAAGTGGGCTATAAAAGGTCGTGTATATCCTTCTCTGGAGATTAATATATAAGGATGGGATGGCTGTATGATGTTCTATCAACCTCTGTGATGGCAGTCTCTGTAGCAGTGAAGCAGAGGGAAAAAAGGGAAAAGGCGAGGTTTTGGTGCTACTTTATAATTAAATCTCAGTCGCACGGACAACATTGCCCTCTTACATCCCTAATATATTTTTATAATAAACCATTTCACGACGAATCTTCCTCAATATTCAAGCACAAAAATCTTGCTCATTCCCTATCCTGGAAGGCGCGGGGAAAAAATCCCTGGTTTGTGCCCGTTGGTTCGAACAGTGAAGTGGGTAGAATGACAGCTTTTTACGACAGACAGAGGTTATAATAATAATAATAATATTAGTGTTTATAGTGTTTCTTAAAGCATGGATATGCTGTCAGACGCACTTTACAATGTAAAAATTGGTATAAGATTCAAAAATTATAGTGAGGTTGTGACTTGTTAGTTTGAACATACGCATATTAAAGATTGTTTCCCATGCCTATATAAAATGAGCGGAGATTTTTTATCTAGGAATATTGAGCGAAAAAATCCTAATATAACGGGTTACTGTAAATTTTTGCATAAGTTATATGCAAAAATTTACACTAATTTACAGATTATAATATATCGTTATATGCAGGATATATTCCATATCTAATTTACGCCAAACAAATGTATATAGTCCATGGTTATTATTACTATTATCATCGACAATAAATTTTGTAGTGTGTAATGATGCAATTGATATACTTAATGCAACTGAGAAACTGACATTTACGACTCTTTATAATGTAGCACTAAAACCACGATTTTCTCCTCTTTCATAAAATACAAAGAGTTACGGTTTTTGAACGTGGGTACTGTTATAACGAATACCATTAATGTCACATATCTCTGATAAACCTATCAACATGCACGCTTGTTACACGACCTCAGAGTCCAGACTCATTTAAAACGACCAAGATTTTTGTGAGTCATTTAAATGAGCTGTTTTTTCTTGTGCATATCCTGAGACGATAAATCGGGTCATAAAATATTCGCAATACCATAAAATCATATCATGGTCCTCGTCCATGTGGATTTTTTTCTTAGTTACTCCGAAATAGTAGTTCTAACCCTATCCTCATGTGTTTAGTAACAATAGAAATAGGTGGTGGGTGTTTGGATGTCCAACGGCTTCAACAGTAAATGTTTTCGTACACAATGATCGTCGCATTTTGCTGGAGAGTGGGAACGCCAATTACCCCAGTAAGTTCATGTGTCCAAATATTATTCCTTAGCTGCTTGTAGACAGGTGCCGAATTTTACGGGTTTAAATTAAATAAATTTTATGGATTCTTCCGGACCAATGAACAGTAAATTAAAAAGATACTGCAAAATTAATAGTAGTAATGGATGAGTACAAGTATATGTAGTCACGCACGCACCCAACGCTAGGTGAACATATACGCTCTCTTTAATATTTATTGTGCTTGCTTACATACTTTAAAGAATACAATAGAGAAGTAATAATAATTTCAACTATTCGGCTACCTGTCCGTCAGCTGATGATGAACCGATCAAATATATTATCCTTACAATTTTGATTGGATCGACTGTAATGCAGAAAGTAAATATATATGTTACCCCAAGGCAAAGAATGTTGACATGACAGTGATGACAGGGAACAAGTATATGTGACTGATGACCACGATGGATGAAACTCTCTGACATTAATCATCGTACATTGATACAGCCGGTATTTTAGACTACTCTATATGCGATTTAATTACCAGTAATGTTAATGGCACATTGTAAAATGAATGTGATCAGATAACGTCACCCTGAGTTATGCCCACATAGTTCTCCCATCACTCGTGATAACATTATGTTGGATGTATTTGTTGGATGTCAAAAGACTTGATAATTGACATCATGTTATGCTTGTTAAATCAGTGGAAATTGATAAAAACAAATCACGAATAGAATTTTCTGCATCAGTGACTCGAGGACAATCCCAATAACAAAGACTTGCCAACGACCGTATTTACGTATAAGTTTGAGTTTAAGGGATTGCTAGCTTACAAATTGTTCTAACTCCTAGCATTTCCTTTGAACAAGATTATAAATAAATGTTACACATTAATCATATTGTTATACTATAAATGTACTTATTTCATCTAATATTTATTCCGTGTAACTGTGTTACACTATGTCGATGTATAATTATTTGTTCATTTGGTTGAATAAATAAATAACAAGATGTAGAAGGTAGCAGCTTTTTAGACTAATATGAATTTATTTAGACACAAGCTTTTCCAGATATAAGGAATGGTTCATCAGGTAATTCATCGGGTCTTTGATTCACCAGATGAAGCATTCCTTGTATCTGCGAAGGCTTGTGTAAAAGCGTCTCAGTAAATTTGAGTTAGTCTTAAAAGGCGCTACCTTCTACATCTTGTTATTTATTTGTACAGACTTAAGCGGGTATCCTCCGTTATTCCGTTGGATAAACGAAAAACTTTGGTGTATTCAGATAGTATACAAGGGTTCGGAAAAGTTCAAACTCTTTACCTCAATTGGTAACGTCTTCGGCTACAAAAAGGAGATGTTGTTCCATTGCAGAACAATATCATTCATAACTAACCATAACTAGATGTTTCTGGACGTAAAAACAAAAATAAAATTTTTAGTCAGTCACTGTTTTAATTAGAATTGCACAATTCAACATAATATTTATGGGCCCAGAGAGAAATTGAGCTTGCACACTTGCCAATGTAAATTTCTAAAATCTCTACATGCCACAAATTCGAATTCTACTGAGGGAGTGAGGGTGCTGGAAACTGGACTGTTTCACTGAACATAAAGACAGTCTTTTCTAGATGAGAGCTACCTAACGAAACCTAGACTCATACCTGATCGATTCATTAAATACAGAAATATCGTTTGACCTACAACAGATAAAATTTCCGACAGACGGTGTCCATGATTGAATCCCGATCTTGTGGCCGCTACGTCAGCATACTGGCCAGTAATCGAAGGGAATTAGAAACTGTAGGCAAAAAACCCGGTGACATGCTGAAGTCAGCAGCATGATACGGTACCGTAGGCTGGTTAATCACTACAATGGCAGAAGGCACGTGCATGATAGTTGTATCTGCGTCAGCGCTGTCCGTGGCCTCTGTCAGTAACTCCCCTGACAGAAGCCACATGACTGCATCATGTTGATGCGTGGCCCATCTTTCATCATTTACGCACGCGCCTCTCTCTCTCGAATGACACGATTTACTGATGATAACGTTCAAATAATTATCCCACTCCCGCTGTTAATGCGTGTTAATGGTTTCCCAAATTAAATTTGTTGGGCAGTGCAAATGATAGAACTGGTGCCTGTCTATACATCAATAAAGGGTATCTAGTCCAAAACTGGCTGCGCAAAATGTTAAACGAAACTAATCACAGTATCAAATTAGATCACAAACATGTACTGTATTATTGACAAAAATGTATTGCGGATTTAACAAATTTTATGAGATTTTTGTGTATATATTTGAGTGAGTATTGAGAGAAAACAGTGAATCGCGTATAAACTGTACAGGACTTAATTGGTTCCGTAAGGTAGTAGTATTCATACAAGTGGTAGTTAGTTAGCAACAGTGTTGCAAATGCGGGCACCTTTGTACAAACTTTCTTGCAACGCCGCCCATATTCAGTAGTCCACTGGATTTAGATCCGGACTAATGGCCGGCCGGTTTTCTGGTTCGATATAGCCAGGAACATTATTATCTAAGAACTGCCCAGTTATCCGTGCTGTGTGAGAACGTGCACCGTCTTGTTACAAAATGTACTGGTCCGATAACGCCCTTATATCGGGTAATGAGTTCTCCCTCCTATAAAACTCAATCGCAGTATTATTCAGCATTGACTTAGCGCTCTCATCAATGAACACAACACTTGTCTTGCCTAATTTGGACACACTACCTGAAACCATCACCTTTTGTGAGAAACCGGGTCACTCCTTCAGTAGATGTTCAGGGGTATTGTCTCGTTTACGGTTCGCATTGGTGAGCACATGGTGAACAGTTTTTCATCTGTAAACCAAATTCGCCTAAAGTGCGTTGGGGGAATCGATCTCACAACCTCTGGGGACACTCAAGACATTGAACATTTTTATTGTCAGTCAGTTCCTGTACTTTACGCCGTTCGAAAGGTTTTAGGTTCAAATCAAACTTTATCATACGCCTTACTGTTGACCTGGATATGCCATTGTGCTTTTGAGTTTCTCTTGGGCTCTCATGTATCCCAGGATTGTCAGTTTCGCTAAGAACTAAGTTCTCCACAATAGCGACGTTCTCCCGACATGGAAGTGTACGTCGTCTGCCAGAGGCCTTCAGACGTTCCACCGAGCCGGTCGCGCCTATCTTCCGTATAACCTCACCTAATCCCCTGCACATCCATGCGTTGTTCAGAAATTCAGCCAGCATTCGTCTCGCTGACCATCCCTGCTGCCTACACACTTTTTTACAGTTAAATCTTCTTTACCGTAAGAAGGCGTGGTACAAATTAATGAAAACTAAAATTTTCACTGAAAATCTAGGGTAGTTATGGAAAACGTGTAAGTTCTATTATGTCATATTTGTGTCATTGACCGACTTAAAGTTACCGAAGACCTGTGACAAATGTGGGAAAAATACAAAGTAGAGTTATGGCCTTGTAAATACGTGGCTCCTTTTTTCTGGCCCACCCTCTACATAGTAAGTACTCTGGAAATCTATTTTCTTAACACATTGGGAGGAGCATGCATGTAACTCGCTGTGGAACAGCTTACACAGAATGAATCATTCCTTAAATTATTAATGCCTCTCTGACTATCAGCTGATCCATAACTGATATCCAGGGCATATCAAACATTTCATTTTATAACCGCCAGAGCCCAACAGGATCGAAGCTAGCCTTAAGGTGCTCCCACAACGTTAATGCGTCTTCCGCAACAGGCAACAATGGCCAGGCATAAACCTAGCATTAAAGTCGCTTCCATTCGCATTCGCCTTAAATTTAGCTTGTGAGCAGATTTTATCGGTGATAAAAACCTACATTAATTAGCCAAAATAATCGCCGCACGATGTGTTCTTTGTTCGATACTCTTCCTCAAAAAATTAAAGCGATAAAAATGCGAGCGCATATAAATGACATCCATAATCCAGTTTGCTGACAATGCCTACAAGATTTTTAGTGTCCAAAATGCATAAAATTAACCGGATTAATGACGTAATCGCATGTTTTCTGCTCCTACACCGGGCATAAAATGATTAAAATATCGCGCATTGAGATATAATGACATGTTTTGGATTACATTGATCAATGTGAAACGCGTGATGAGCGTGGTTTAACTGTTACACTTGGAATAATTTAACAGTGGTGATACTATGTTTGCCGCATAAAATCGCGCCAGATCAATCGCTATGATTCTGCCATTGACAGAAAAAGGAAGTGTAGTCCTCAATAATGTTCCGATGTGTCCGGCAAATTTACATAGAGGTGAAAGGAGATTGGACATGATTGGATGTTAGATTGAATGTTAGATGGGCGATTTTCTATCGACGTAATAACATATGAAGCAATGCAGACAATACGCGCTAACAGCGTGAAAAGTAGGTGATTTTCATGGAACATGGGGTGGTCAGCAGCACTAAACTGTTATTGTCCAGTCATATATACCCCTTGCATGAAAAAAGTAGTTATTTAGAATAGAGTCAGAAATTCACAAAAGTCTTGCCTGCTAGTCGCTCAATGCCTACGGGCTGTGACTAATTGGTGGCAGCAATTGAGGGTTACAGTGAGGCATTCACAGGGGACATGAGTGACTAAAGCCAGGGGCACCACCCGATGACTGGGACAATGGATTCACTGGCCCCTCCGAGTACCATGGTCATAATTATTGTCACAATGATATAATCAACTTGACTAATCGGGGACGCCCGATCACATTAGGTGGGATGTCCCGGCACAAATTCGGCAACCGACCGTGGTGTACAGCCTATTAGTTTGTCAAGGACAAAAATAAGGAAATCCGTTCAGAACCGAAAAAACAAAAATTATCCAGGCAAACATTCGACAATATTGTTAAAAATTCATATGAATTTTATATTGGTTTTGAAGATGCTGAGTATACTATAATAACAAACTCCGCATCAAAGCTGAGCTTTCAGACATCATTCATTAAGAGGCTGAAACCTAAAACCAAGTATCACAAGATAGCAATCGGACTCCCATGTGCCCTTCACTGGATTCAATATACCAGAAGATCAATATATCTATGCTTTCTGAAAGCATCCAAGAGGTTATACATTCTTCATGGTATTAACTGCAATGTCACTTGTTTTCCAACCTTCATCGACATTGGAAAATGTTTTCATGCCTGTCTGTATGCCTAAATTAGACAAATTTATCGAGTTTGTATCCTTTGTATTCATTGAATACACTGCAAAAGAATTACAAAATCAATTAAATTTAGGTTAATATAAAGCAAGTGGCTAAAACTGATATAATCACCTTTCAACCATTACAATATGCGCTGATATAACAATGTTCTTATCTCAGAGAGTGAGGATCACTTATTGAAAGCTCGCTCGTAGAATCAGCACTCTGGTTTCTTTAAACCAGTCTGAAGTACTTCCTTCTTAACCAGCTAGAAGTTTTTAAATAAGAAAATATCATATATATGATTATAACTCTGTGGGAAAAAATAATTCAAATAATGGCATTTAATATTTCATCAACCACCATGGCCTATGTACCACGTACCATGATTGACGTACCTATGTTTCACATAACCCCTGTGTGGAGAAAAATCGTGGACAAGGACTAATATATAGTCCAATACTGTGACACACTTGATTAGTCAGAGAGGACAATGGAAATGTGATATTTGAGATGTTATCGTTTTCTGCTGTCCAGTGCTTCCTAATGGATGAAGCGCAGTAATTTGCCGTCAGTCGAAAGCAACACGTTGATTTTCATACCAACTATGGCTGGCAAGTCAAATCTGTTTTTTTGGTGGCTATTATACAGTTGACCATCGCCTTTAACATAGTACAGTCTCGTCAAAATTGAAGCCGTGGTTAAACAAATGTGAGTTTGACATGAGAGGGTGAATCAAGGGAATAGATAACTATAAATAAGTAAAAAATGGAACTATCAGATTTTAACAGGATTATTCTTTAAAAAGCTCATTATTTGACTGGAAAGGATGGCCAAAAAATGTAGGCGTAAATCTTCATCTTTATTCTTGTCCGGCTTGATTGTTTCATAAGGAACATATTTAGTAAGGAAACTGCTGGGTTCAGGGTGGCAAGAGTTGAATTTCACAGATGTGTGGAGCAACAGAAGTAGTATGGTATCTAGACAGATTTAGAAGAATAATAGGGGGTTAGTCCCAACACTAAGAGTATGAAATGTAGTTATTATTTCAGCCAGTGGGATAATATGATGTGAGGAGTTGAAGAATAAGCTGGGTGGCAGACTTTGTGGTGCAGCTGCGCCATGGTCAGTCAAGCTGCATGCGGTCCTAACTGGCACTTTGTACCAGGATGGATGGCGGGCCGTCTAGATGATGAGGTGTTGGCGGTTAAAAGGCAGTCAATGCACAGATGTGTCGTACAAAGAGCTGGAGGTGTCCCGTAATTATCGGTCACAGTTGGTACAACCATAATCATGGCTGGCTCCATTGTGACATCATAGGATATCTGATAATACCGATAATACGCATGCAACACCGATTTATGTAGATCGCAACTATTGCATTAGGCTCGTATATAGATTTTAAGTTCCCTAACAGCCAAATATGTTAACCACATCCTTACAATGTCGCTCTCTATGTCCGTAGAGCTGGTTGTTTACATCCATACAGTGTTAGTCCAATAGGTCTGAATTTATCACAGTAAACATGCCCTGATAATGACACAAAAGTTCAAATGACACGGACTCAAGTAATCAACAAAGATATGGAAATATAATGGCGATATTATCCCGAAGGCACGAGTGTCAGGTAATGTAAGACGAGAATAAATAGTAAGGTAATCCGAGTCTGTAAAGATAAATTTTCAAATTGAAATATCATTTTACAAGGATGTAATTAAAAAAAAATACTAATACTAATCCCAATACTAATAATACCAATAGCCTAGCTGCGATGACGATACCATAAACTACTCTAGAGGAGACCAACCCAAAGATAATATTTGCCAAAGAGCAGAACTCTGCGATAAGATAAGCGGTTCTTGAGAGGACTTAAAAAATAACATCAGCAGAAGTTAGCTTCCTTACTTGCGATAATGATACCATAAACAAATCTAGAAAGGACCAAGCCAAAGACACTATCTGCCAAATAGCAAACCTTCGCGCTAAGCGGTTCTTGAGAAGGTTTTTAGGAAAAAAATTGAACATTGGCAGAAGTTACCTCCCCTAGCTGCGATGATGGTACCATGAACAAATCTAGAAGAGACCAAACCAAGGACAATATCTAAAATATAGCAGACCTCTGCAAATAGCGGGTTTTAAAAAGGTTTTTTAAGAAAAAATACAAACATCGGCAGAAGTTACGTCCCCTAGCTGCGATGACGATACCATTAACAAATCTAGAGGAGACCAACCCTAGGACAATATCTGCAAAATGGCAGACCTCTTCCACAAGCAGTTCTTGAGAAGAAGATTTAAGAAAAAATGCCAACTTCGGCAGAAGTTACTTCCCCTAACTGCGATTGCGATACCATGAACAAATCTAGAGAACCAACTTAAGGATAATATTTGCCAAAGGGCAGACCTCTGCATTAAGCGGTTCTTGAGAAGATTTTTCAAGAAAATGTTCACATCAGATGGATGGATGGATGGACGGACGACGGACAACCTCTGATCAGAAAAGCTCACCCAGGATATGCTCTGATGAGCTAATAATACTACTAATGCCTTAAAATCAATCAGTCCTTGGGGGTTTTGGCAGCTCCTGCAGTGTGGTTACGTTAAAGCTTTTTTCTGCGGTATTTTGATGTTTTGCATAGTGATGACACAACCTTCAGCGATATCATCATCGGAGCGAACATAATCATCGTATATCAGTGATTCACCAGCGTGTGCAACACGTATGTCAGTCAACTCTCTGCCTACATTCAGTGGTTAAACTATGCTTATTTCCACACCAGTATAAAAAAGCTAACCATATTTCATAACATGGTGTCAAACATAGCATTAGCAAGCTTTTTTAAGGGCCAATGGTGACCCAAAAAGCACATTAATTTTCGCTCATTGATAGATAGATACATATGGGGAGGGAAAGATCGACTAAACTGTCACATTTTTATAGCAACTATGCTGAAAAGTAAGACAGACATACCAACGAGCAACGATACAAAATAATTTCGTGCTACAACAAATCAATTGCAATCAATTGCATCTTGCAGTACACATAGCAGAAACAGAACAAATAACTGAATTGTATAATGTATGAGTGATAGGCCCTAAGTTCTTGGGGACTTCCGTAAGTTTTCGAAGACATTACAGTCACCCACCAATTCATTTACAGTTTGTAATGGCTAATATAGACCATAGAATACAAAGCAAACAAATATAAAGCAATTCATATTGGCAATATTGATTTCGAAGTAATAGTGTTGGGCCAGATATATAGGATCACTATAAAGATATGTTGCCTCATAAGCTCCTGGTCCAGGGATGCCGTTGTCGTGGAGATTGAAGCGGGTGGCTTTACACATCAAAGCGGTAGCCACATGTTGTTTGTTCTTCGGGTCATAGGAACATGGTGCTGTAATAATACATTTACACAATGTTATATGGAGGCAAATACGTTAAAATAAAATAAGCACAACGGCTATTTAGGAAACGAGTTCTAATGACATAAGGGCAATGTGGTAATGAAGTAAATCATCATTATAATGAGGGAAGCTCTGTTATAATGTCAACACAATGTTATAATAATGAAAATACCATGTTATAATGATGCAAACACAATATTATGATAAGCTAAACACAAGTATTGTTGAAACGTAGTTTGATTATCCCTTCACACTGTGCAAGAATGTTACGATTTGACAAAAATATAATTTGTCAAAACTACACAATTATAAGGCACCTGACAAATGCTAGGTATAGAACAGACAGAAAATCAGTACATTGAGTAGCCTATTAAATGTGAAAGTTCAACTAATAAAAGGAGCAATGAAAATATCATGTTTTTGCATACAGCTTTTAACAAGCCTCGAAACAAGTCTGGGGTTTCGAACATATTTGATCTTTCAAACTTGCAACGTTGGAGCAATATTAGAAGGAAATGCTGAAATCAACAGTTTGATCAGACCGTGTGGTTCAATGACAAATTACGGTGTTTGCTGGCCACTATAGTTTGAAGTCTTGTTTGATATTTACAAGCTCACTACGCCTGCAGATATGTCATCTTGAATGAACTTGTTGCAATCCCAAAATTATCAATTGATAACCCAACCTCTTATAATTTTCTGATTGCTGTAATATATATTCATCCACGTTTAAGCAAAACTATACGTGTTTTTGCTAATAAAGAACTGCTCTTTTTTAAAAATTATTATTAATGTACAACCACTACCAATTCAGAAAATGCACACATAATGCAACATTGTCATACTGCAGGAATAAAGTCACTTTTGGGTCGATGATGTGTTAAATATAAGGCAGAACAAAGCTTAACTCAATAAAATACCTGTTGTATTTATTTAGGTAGGCGAATATAAACATGTTAAGATGGCAGTGTAGTTTAGTAATGTTTGCCAAATGTGAGGGAATAAAAAGCTTTGACCTTTTGGAGAAAATAACATGTTCCCGTTGAGGAGATATGCAAAAAATTCCCATCTTATTCTGTCATGTTGGCTTGTCTGCTTGTAATCTCTGACATTTTGCGGTTACACAATAGAAAAGCGAGAAGACTTTGCGGAGAAGCATTTTTGATTACTATAGTATGTCTACGATAGGGTTGATTACAAACAATTCACTTACTACGCATGTGTTTCATGATGGCGTCAGCTCATATTTTGATAACATTTCAATTTTCTCGGAGGGATAAGGTGTGGAAATGCACTGATGATTTTTCTTGCCACACACGATGACTTTAAAAGTGCTTCTTGTTTTTTTCTAACAGGCTAGTAAGTTCAGTCGAATAAAGTATGCTTAATTTTTTTGTTTTCTCTTTTATTACTAGACCTACAAAAGATGGTTCTGCTCTCACATTCAGCTTCTGAAGGTTCAAGATATATTTGATTAAATTGTATTACCGTGGTGCCAAAAATACAATAAATCTTCACAGAAACCCTGTGTGGCACTATTGCCTATTAATGCACAGTGAGAGGATTGGCTAAACTGAATTATTATTTTTGCCCTTAGTAGCTAGTATATAGACGGCGAGGAAAAAATATATAAATCATTATTAGGAATGCAAATACTGAAGCTTATTCCTGAACAATATGATTCAACATGACATATAGGTCCCATAATAAAGAATGACAAACTGTCTGGGATCAAAAAATGTCTGCTGTAAGTAGATTTTGAACAGACCCATGGCCATTACCAAATGATGGATCATGGCATCATTGCGACTCCAGATGGTGCAATAAATCATGAAATTATAAGCAGACTGATGTTTTTAAAAAAAATGTACAAATGTCTCCATAGATCTGATCTCTTTTGAAACTCATGTTGGAGGAGTAGTGAAAGGCATGAGGGAACATCAATAATGATAATGAAGTTGTATTAATTGCTGCTTGTGGAGTGAGCTCGCGGGGAGGGGAAACCAGACAGACTCGGAGAAACATTCCACACAGCTACCCACTGATAGGCTATAAAGTCTTTAGCAGAGCAGTGGCTGTCGTAACAACCAATTGCATGATCCTACTGCTGAACTGAGGTGCAATTAACCAGTCTGTGAGGAAGACATAAAATGAAAACATGCTCAACTAATGCCAGAGCAAGTTGTCTCATTAAAACTTGATAAGCATAAAATTCAGTTTCATTGAGTTGGGTTCAAGACTGAATGCATTTCGATCTGCAGACAAAGGAGCCATGTGGGGGATGTTTTGTTTTTATGTCTTGTAGGTAATGGATTTTGGGTGATTAGAGAAGGGAGCTGTTTGTTTTGAGGACTACCAGACCCATGCCATGCAACATCTGGTGCCTCCTCTTTGCTTAGGATAACCTTTCTATTGTTCTGAATGTGGTCACATTAAAGTGTGTGTGTGTGTATACTTGGATAGGTACAGACAATTACAGGGATGATCCAGGGTAATCATAGGGCATATGCCTCAAGGCGTGTACCCAGTAATTGCCCGTTGATTAGTTGCTGCTGATGCTGGCATGTTACATCTATTTCTTTAATGATTTTGACATCCCTTCCTGAGTGAGATGGTATCATGATGTTGAATTAAGACTGACATAACAAAGACGGCGAGATAATTTTTAACGATTTTGAATTATGGATGAGAATTCCAAGTTTGTCTAAAACCTAGGCAATTCTTAAAAGTGAGTGTAGAGATATTTGGTAGTGGCACTCCTCCAGCTATTTTAAAAATTTCAAGTTGTTGCATTTGCTATGTTTGAGCTGATCACGAAGTTATAAATTCTGTTTGACTGAAGTAGAATAACGCCCGAATAACGTTAATGCTGCAGAAACAGAATGTCAATGGCAGAGTGGATGAGCAATTAAACCAGAAAATTGGATGGTATCACAGACAGGTAGACTATCATAGAGAACATAAGGTGTTATACCATTCTCTAAGTGCTCACTCCTAACTTCACAGTTGGGGGCCTCATTAAAACCACTATCACCTGTGGGTGGGGCGTCATTTGGAGTGGCAATCAGTGCCAGATACTACCTCTAGTCACTGATGATAGGCTCATCATTAATCTGCCACTTACAACTCTCTCATATCTTAGAGCCCAGACAATACCTCCAATTGCAGCATTAATTGGAAGACTTGATATCAAAAATAGGCACCTCTCGCATGTTGCCCTATACAAAATTTATTACCTTTTTATATCTTCTGGATACACTATCTACGCATGATTACCTTTATGTTCATCAATCAGCAATGGTCTATTTCCTAATTGTAATAAAATGAAAGAACCATAGCATTAGGGAATGGTTATCTCTCTTAATGGCAAGATAGCAGAATTCCAAAGTAAGTACTTACACATAAAACAAGGGATTTTTTGTAAACATTTTCAGACATCCTGAGCTATCAAACTAGACCATTGATATCTAATGCTATATATAATCTTGACATAGTTCAAGATGTTTCACACCCTCTGAGTTATTCCACCAATCTCCAGTAACACAGATGGTATGAAAGGGTCCTATCGCTTCTGCATCAGATATTACGTTAAAATTAGCAGCAAACCTCTGTAGATAAACTTGGTCAGGGGTTTGTGGTCATCACAAAGAACAATAAAGTCACTCACGAATTAAATTTTTTATCCAAATTCAAACTATTTGTTGGAGAAATGTAGCACTAATTGATTAATCATTAATAAATTAATAAAATCTTAATGTGTAATTAATAATATGTATTAGCAATGTGATTATAAAATAGCTTTACAAACGTATTGTCCAGTTATGTTTGCTATCAGCTTATGTTGAGTAAATCAAAAAGGTTTTGTTGATGATTTTTGTTGATGTTCTAGGTTGCCTTATAACAATTCTGAGAAATAGACGTGGTTTGGAAATAAAATCAATTATATTTTAGTACAGTGCGATCCATGAGGAAATGGATAAAGTGGGATGACTATAAGTTATTTCTGGTAATTTGGCAGAAAATATACCTTTGACACTCAAATATCTGCTAGAAAAAGTGGTATGAAGTGTGTGACTATCGTAGAGATGCATGGGTCTAGCACAGGAATCTATCGGATGCCAACAAACGTACTAACTATCATGACCAAAAGGCTTACGAGTCGCCAGAATCAAAGCCACGATTATTTGGTTGTGGTTCAAGCACTTTCTACTTGGTAATCAAGCCCCAAAATAAAAGGAGATCTATGGTGGCCCATGCAAGACAGTCTTGAATTTTTAAAATAACTCATTTGACTATGCGAAATACTTTTTCCTCTTGTAAAGTACATGAATTGACAGCTCTAGTTGATGGGGGTAAGATTAAATAATTAAGAGTGTAAATATCAGAGAATATGACCCCATTAGCCTTTGCCATGATGAAATACTGATTAAGGTAATTTGTTTACACACACCGATAACAAATGAGCCGTACTGAATGACTGATAAAACACAAGGAAAATACCAGAGTGAGTTATTAATTAGTAGCAACTGACAGGGAACAGTAATTGGGATAGCTGGTAGTGTATCACAACATGGGATAATGAATAAGTCTTCTCCTTGGCAGGCTGGTGATGTCTACCTACAGCCTGTGTGTACTAGACGGGCGGTATACTAGACGCAGTTTACTTTCCCAGACGGTTAGTCAGTCTGGATAGGAAGGCAATAAATACTGGATGAAGAACAACAGCAAACCTCCCTCTGACTTTAGCTAAGTAGACAAAGATTGATGCGAATCATTGTCTCTCCCCGACTGAAAAACTATTGCTAAATGTACATGGCTAAGTGCCTGTCGAACAATTACAGATTTAGGTTGGTGTGTGGCTGTTACCTTTGGTCTGATAGAATGCCGCTGGGGTAGTTCGCAGCTGACAAAAAGCCACTTAGGGCGGTCAATTTCAAGTACAAAATATAAAATGGATTGTCTGCTATTTCTGGCCGGTAATTTTATTAAAAGTTCTGAGTCGGTTACTGAGGTCTTGTCATCCTGCTCGCATTTCCTGTTTATTCACTGTAAAATGTTAGAACCTTCTCAGGCTACAAATGTTCCATCAGGCAATGCTGATTTGTGATTTGTTTCTGTAGCTTCTCTGCCAGATACTAAGAGACTTTGGATATTGGACTAGTGCATCATGATGTCTCTCCTTTTGCCGGGACTTATTTGACTGACCTACAGAGGCTTCTCGAGTGCACTCCCATCTAATGAATGCACCCCTAGCAGACATACGCCAATGTATCACCACTAGCTGGTTCAAAGGCTTAAAAGTTTGAAGAACTACACTTATTTAAGAGTTGCATATCTAGTCAAAACTGCTCATTATAAAAGTTAGGACTCTGCCTGCTGACAATAACTATGATGACAATAGCGATGTCGAATACCAATGATGACATCGAAATACTGCGATCTGCTAGAAGCTTTTGGAGGATCATTCACTTTTGGAATGGGATGGACATCAACCAGAAATATCCACATTAACTAATCAAAACATGTGGCAAGTACTGATTTAATCTTTCAAACATACCATCTCCATTCGCTTATCACGATTTTGTAAGCTGTAATGATGACATGACACACCTGGATTTTCTGGATCCACAAACTTCCACGGAGCATCTCTCACTGGACAGAACCTCGATGCACCGATTAGGAAAGAGTGTTGTTTACGATGTGCAGCGCGGGTTCGTGGCTTAGCCCTAGCCACCGTCACTTGAGAGTTTTCATATGATTTTTGCACATCGTACGATGTAGGTGGTGGAATTTCCTGAAAACGTTACAATGCGTATCACCAGTCCTCACCAAGAAATGGCTTTGGAACTCACGATGAAATACGAGTAAGTAACTTGGACATATATGTTGGTTTCATAGATGACATGTGACATTCATATCCCACGAGATAATGCAGTAACATGGTTAACATCTGGTTATTCAGGAACGCAGGATTAGAATTGGCACCTGCAAATCTCTCGCTTTCCTAGTGCACATTTATCGGTGTTTCCATGAATTAATTTCACTTGTACTGTACTCATATTCCAGTCTACCCAAGAAATACCTTACCTAGGCATACAATGCAAAACACAACTGGTTTTCTGGGGATTTGACGCCCTGCCCTCTAGACCAGAAGTTGTCCTACCAAGTGACATTCTCCTCCCACTACCCCGTTTAGGAAGTTGTTTTATATGGAAGTTATATAGTACCTTTCAAATATTATAAATAGCAAATGTTTGATTGGAAATTCTTTTGATATCGCATGTTACCTCATGTTTAACTAGGAAGACATGGAGCCTAAGAGCTAGATTGTTAAACTTTCAGATGATCCCTGTTTAAGTACCTTAATAGGCCGTTTGCACTCGCATATTTCTATCTGACATAAATATTTCTTACACGCATTGGTAACAAATGTCATCGATTTAACGTCGAAAACGAGTATTTCACCGAATAGAGCGTGCTCTATTCCGTGTAATAAATGTCACGGATTGGCCAATGAAATGCGCCGCTGTATTTCCCTTCTGA
>WURV02051454.1:0-21896 GCA_011762755.2 Epimenia babai | reverse complement strand
TCACAGTATTTTGAAGCTGTGTTTTAGTTAGATATGGTTTTAGTAAATTTGTAAAGTGTCTTTGATAGCTATGTGTTGAAAGGGCACTATAAATCAATAAAATTTCATTTCATTTCATTTCACTAACAAGGGAAATTCAAACGACATTATGCCTGATAACAAGGAAGACATCTGTAAGAATTTTGGTGAATTTTTCAATAAGGTAACTACGGGATGAAGTTGACAATCTCGGTACACAGATAGATCTTTCTTTTGACAGTTCAGACACTGATCTTCAAAGGTCCACTTTTTCTGAATTTAAGGTAAATCTGTCATTTTAGTACTTTTAGATCTCAGTGCATCATTCGGCCTTATTGATTACAGAATTCTTATAGACTATGGAAACGGTTTGGAATTGTCAAAATCGACCCACGAATGGATTAGGGATTAGGAATCTCGAAGATCTTTTCTTGTCAATGTTTTAGAAAATACCTCTAAATCATTTCAGTTGCCATATGGTGTTCCCCAGGGCCGTGTATTAGGACCGCTGCTATATACGACTTAACGCCACTCCCATGGGCGACTATATTATAGAGAGACATAGTCTCCACGATATGTTCTATGCTGATTATACCCAACTGTGGATACTAGTTGATACCAAAAGTCCTGTAGGGCTCAAATATACCCTCCATTGTATTTCAGCTTGCCTCAACCAAATCTCTAATTGGATGATAATAAATAAACTAAAATTGAACCCCACAAAAACTGAATTAATGCTCACACAATCTCCTTCAGGCAACCAGACCACACCAGATATCTCCATCACTCTCAAAGATGTTCATAACATCCCTACTTCCTCGATTAGAAATTTGGGCATCATTCTTGATAACCAATTTGGTTTTCAACAACAAATTTCTAAAATCATCTAGTTCTGCTCTATTCAACTTAAAAATTCAGTAGTCAATCAATTTCTAAATATCCGCATT
Organism: Epimenia babai; assembly: GCA_011762755.2. Taxonomy (NCBI): domain Eukaryota; kingdom Metazoa; phylum Mollusca; class Solenogastres; order Cavibelonia; family Epimeniidae; genus Epimenia; species Epimenia babai. The sequence continues at coordinate 20,931 of WURV02051454.1, read as the reverse complement.
ATTCTTTATTTGAAACCGTTTTCCACACTTTTATCACCAGTAAACTGGACTATTCTAATTCCCTTTACATTTATTTGCCAAAATTTCAGATCAATAGACTACAAAAATTACAAAACGTCCCCTTTCTAGAACAGCTCGGAGAAAACACATCAAACCCATTTCAAAGTCCCTACACAGCCTGTGCAATAGCGCATTGTTTCTAGACTCCTGCTTTGTCGGCACCAGTTGTGTAGGGGTTAGAAGCGCTGCCTTTCACGCGAGAGGTTGCTAGTTCGAACCAGCATAACCCAGTCCACAATAGGAAATGAGCAAGATTTTCGTGCTTGAATATTGAGAAAAATTTGTCGTGGAATGGTCTATTATAAAAATATCTTAGGTTTGTAACAGGGCAATTTTGTACGTGCGACTGACATTTAATTATAAAGTAGCACCAAAACCTCGCCTTTACCTTTTTGCTTTTGACATTCAAATGTTTAAACAATACTGCCCCGTAATATCTCACATACTTGATAAGCCAATCCGAAACGGGTAGATCAAGACAACAGAGTCCAACAGTCATTCTATACATCCCTCCTCCTAGACGGGTTCACTTTGGTGACCGGGCCTTTGCAGTCGCTTCACCCATTCTTTTTAATTGTCTTCCATCACACATTAGACCATGTACAGAGCTGAATAACTTTTAACTTTACTTTTTTCTCCTGACTTTTGCTAAGTTTACAGTGACTTGCTTGTGTTATCTTTTACCATGTCTCACCACTTGGCCATATGATAGTTGTACCTGGGTTATTTTATAATGCAATACTACATAATTTTCTAATCAGTTTTTTTCTCGTGTGATATCTAACATAGATTAACAGCATGATTTTTTGTCTGACACTGTACCACTGTGTGTTATATATTGAGTTATATTTCCTTCATCTGTGATCTTACTCTATATTTCTCATTTATTTCCGAGTCATTTACCACCCAGTTCGATTTTGAACTGTATTTTTTTCGTTAACTGTAACTGATATTTGTCAACTGTTGTTGATTGCCATGTGTTAAACGTAGTGTATGAAATGAACTTTATTTGATTACAGTGGACTTATTAACTGAGCTGTCAAACACTCTTTACATGAAACAATAGCCTAATGGTCTAAGACTATAATATAAGTACTTGAATTATATAAAATTAACAGGTATACTAGTATACAGGTAATACAGATCAATGTTAGATACAAACATGTACATTCACAATTAGCATGAAATGCATAAAAAATAGTGTAGATCAGTAAATTATCAGGTTACCTCATATCTAGCATTTATATATATATATATATATAAATTTTCCATTTCCTTTTCTGATTAATCTTCACTGACTTCCAATTGAACAACGCATCACTTTCAAAATTCTTCCTTTTGTGTACAAATCACTAAAAACCAAGCTAGTTACCATGGGCGACCGTAGTTTCTCCATGGCTGCACCCACATTATGGAACAAACTACCACAACCACTACGCCAGTGTACTTCCTTAAACTCTTTCAAATCACAATAGAAAATACATCTTGTCAATGAGGCATTTTTAACTCATAAAACACCTAACTAACGGCTAATGCATCATCTGCCGGTCGTATCATTATCACAATTCCCCATCATGTTATTTCTATTTTCATCAATTGTATGCTTCTTTAGGGTTATTCATTATTCGTTTATTAATGTAATGCACAATTTTATTATTGTAATTAGGCGCCTTAGTGATGTCCCTCTCATTACTATAAGCACGCCGTCACAACAAATTTACTTTATTATTATCATTATTATTAATATATATATATATATATATATATGTGCAGGGTTTGGTTTACAAAAAGGGAAGGTAAAACTTATTGAGTAACTAAGATTATGATTAGCACAAGCTTTTGTATACAAGTATACTTCATCGGGTGCAGTGAGTAGGGGTGGTGACACACCCGGCATAAATAAATACTGGAACAGGAGTATGGCAGAGAAAACATCAAGCCTATGTGGAGACGAACATTCGCAGTGCAAACAGTGAAAAGATCGTAATCCTACTCTGTCAATAAGGTGATGCCTTCACTTTTCGTATTATACGATATGAGACCCACCATGTAAAAATCAGTCTGAAGTCGCAATTTGTCAATTTACTGATTTATACATGTCTGGAGAGAGAGATTGAGAGCTGCTTTCCATTGCTACTAAAATCATAATCCACAAAGAGGTAACAATATATCGGCAAATATATATATCGTAGTGGAGAAACTTAATATTGAGAAAACGGCGACCAAACATTGTCACAGAGTTTAAACTGGTAATAATACGACATTTTAAGCATATTTCATACAGAAAAATATATTCTTATGAATGTTTAATGACTGAAGTACCCTAAAATGGAAAAAACCAAAATTCCATATTTTTCATGTCGTAATGTATTATTGCATTTTACTGAATTGGGGATTTCCCGACTTCCGACTGATTTTGACATGGTGGGTCTCATATTTAGTATTGCATTGTTGTGAATGACATTGTTTCTTGGTGTTGTTTGAAGAGGTGTTTGTAATTGATTGAGGATGTACATTGCCTGATGTGTTTTGGAAGTGAATTGTATGTACAGGGACCTACGTATGAGCCAAACCATTGGCCAACCGATTTGTTCATCGCCATTTTCTACCAGCCATTCACATAAAGATGTTGTAATCTGTGTTATGCCAATACTACTGACTCGGGGATATCAGGGTGTATTTTCTCAGAAATATAAATAGTAAAATGTTGCTAATTAGTAAAATGTTGCTAATTTGTAAAATTTTGCTAATTAGTAAAATGTTGCCAATTAGTAAAATGTTGCCAATTTGTAAAATGCTGCCAATTTGTAAAATGTTGCTAATTTGTAAAATGTTGCTAATTTGTAAAATGTTGCTAATTAGTAAAATGTTGCCAATTTGTAAAATGCTGCCAATTTGTAAAATGTTGCTAATTTGTAAAATTTTGCTAATTTTTAAAATGTTGCTAATTTGTAAAATGTTGCTAAGTTATTTGTGATGCTTTTAGTTAACCTATTTAATACATCCCATCAGGGGTATAGGTTCTTTCTGTGCAGTTCTCTTCAATCAATCCGAGAACCACATTGCCTGTCCCCATTTTCATTTAATAAAGTGATTACTGCTGACTAATATAGAGAAGTTGGTTGCCGTGGTAACCATATTGTAAAATATTGTAAAGCGGTAAAGCCTTTAATCCATAATCATAAAGATTTATACAAGCTTTTTATGTTAACTGTTTTATATCACTTACTGTTATTATTGCTCTTGAAAATATGCTATCAAATTGAATTATGATGAAGTTATATGGGGTCTATCATGTTTATCCCTCATGTATTTTTGTTACCGTCGTCGCATATTTTGCAGGGAATGGTGCCCGGTCAACACTACCCTGGGGCATACCCCGCATCTCACCCATCTGGCCTGCCAGGGGCGCAACGTTACCCCGGTGGTGTCCCTCCTGTCATGCCTCAGACTTACCCGCCAGGCGGTGCGATGGGGTACCCGCCCGCAGGAGCCCCGGGCTATCCCGCGGCGGGTGCACCGGGCTACCCACCAGCAGGAGCGCCGGGGTATCCACCAGCTGTTAACCCGAGTTATCCTCCAGCTCCGGGTTACCCCGGTACCGGCCCGACTTATCCCGCGACGGGTGGCCCCGGTTACCCGCCTGCAGCACCGGGGTTTACTAATCCCGGTGGCGCTTATCCCCCGAGTGGATACCCACGATGTTAGTACTAACGTCACGAGCGTCAAATGTCATCCCACAATATTCGGAATCATATGCCTTTTATGGTGAATATATGAATATATGAATATATAATTATGAGTATGGTTGGCTATTGGCTAGATCATTGTAGTAAATACTGCCGTACTCTGGTTCGAGCCGAGACTTTTGTTTAGCTTGTTTAGTATCTGAGGCATTCTTCGGGCAGTGTGTATTAAACGCTTAAAGATGACTATGGAGTTCCAGGTATCACCTGCCATTTAGTTATATAGCAGATTTTTCCATTTGATGTGGCTGCGTTTCACATGCCAATGACGCTGTCTCTCTCGGGTTTACCTCCCACTAACTAGCCATGTCACCTGTGTGATCATACCCAATCACAGATTTAACGGATTGTGCGCCATTGGTAGGACGTCTGTTAGTATACAGAATCGCTGACATGAATAGATGATGGCCAACTCTCTACCCGGACTGAGTAATATGCGCATCACTAAGATTAAACTAACAAAGTTAGTGATACCGCGTTAACCACCACATCTACCGGGGTAGAGACTAGTTTTGAAGGGCTGACCAAACATAGCCAAAACTGGTCAATCTCTATTGCTGTTGCTGCCAACATTCAAGATGTATACTATATAGACTATTGAAGATATTAATATACAAATTCTGTTTAGTGAAAAAATAAAAATTGCATTTAGTGTCTGTGTGATCCTGGGAGCGTCGTGTACTTTCAGAAATGATCTGCCCTGTTTTGTCCACCATACGACAGTAACCAGCATCCAGCATGAAGAACTGCCCACCGAACGGTGGGAATTTTTACAAGTTTCCTACTAGTTTTTCTTACAAGCAGCCCAGCCCACTCTGCCAGCAGTCTACATAGGATCTTACATCAACATTCTGTAGCTAGGTGATGATTTATCACATAAAATATACAAACCTTAAACGCTACCGCTAATCGTTCGACGTGTCGGAAGCATTACTATGGAAGAAATTATTTCCCTGCATATTCTCCCAGAAGGCCCGGCGAGTTACCCGTATGTGAAACAGAGCTGCCTTCATCACCGGCTTTTGAACCATCATCCAGCAAGCTGCGTAGGTGACATCAAAAATGACACATGTAAACGTCACGCCCGACCTCGCATTTATTGAGATATCTGTGATATTTCACCATCCATCTAGTTCTACAGTCTCGATTCTATCAAACGAATTTCTAGGAAAACATATAAGAATTCTCACATCACTTATTGTATTACATTTTTAAATATTACATTATGACAATGTAATTGTAATAATATGGTCACTTAAAAATTACTCTAAAAAATAAAGATTTAACGATTATTTTTTTCTGCTTAGGGTAGTATGTTGTATCCTACATATAATATATATGCTTATATAATATCACTACAATTTATGTATTATTGAATTATATATTTGTATTGTACAATGATTATGGGGATTAGAAAGAATATCTATGCAAAGATTTGCATTGGAATTTTCATACGTATATGCGTATTATCACTGTCTATTTTGATATGTGGCCAAAATATGACATTCTATTGACAAATTATTCCTTAATAATTGGGTCCTCAGTACAACAAATCGATGGGTATGAATTATAGGCATTCTTGGGGGTGTTTCTGTTGTTTGTATATATTATAGGGTTTCATTTTTACTTATTCTTATCTCGTGTTTTTGTCATCTTGAGAGAAAAATTTCAGTTAAATTTGGCAAAGTAGATATTGTGAGGGTTGAACGTGTGGTAGCACTTGCTGCTAAATGCTTTGACAGCTTTCCCCAATGACAGCCGGAAACCATAAAGCGCCATATGTCAACTAGCGCGTCCACATTTACAGTGTGATTTTTTCTTTTTTCTTCCATTTCAATCTACTCTTATACATAATTGTAATACAAATTTTCCCGCCTCGCGTCTACTCAGTGACGAATGAATACACATTTTTATCCTGTTCTCATGCCACAAATATTACCTTCGCCGACAAATGAAGTTACGTTTTTTACCGGCGTTTGTAATTCTAGGAACGCAAGGAGTTATGAAACAATTTGCGCCGAAATGTTTTTGTCTGAGTTATTAAATTGGGAAATAAAGGTAAGAGAAAATTTTGGTGGTGATCCGCACTTTTCAAAAAAATACATGTTTTTTAAAGATTTTTTTTAACTGCACACATTTTGCGAGGAGCTGTTTTTGTGGTAGTACTAGAATTACCATTAGTAGTAGGATACAAAAAGTAAAGAAAACACCTTATTGATATTGATATAGTTCACTTCAAAACCACTTGCGCTGCTTACCAAAAGACGGTTCAAAATGTCGTTGGGGAAGACTCCAGGCGCCAGTAAGCCCCTCACGAATTTACCTGTACAGCGTATATTAATTCGTGTTGCCACTGATAAATTTCGCTGATATTTACGGCTGTCCACCAGGACAAGCGGGATAAAGTACCTTGCCCAATGACACAATCGGAAAACAGTTGGTATTGCGCAGACTCGAACGCTCCACCTTCCGGTTCATAGGTGGGCGCTCTACAGACTGAGCTATCCCATGACGAACTACAGTCATAATTAGACCAAGCTTCCGTATACAATTATACCTGGTGTGTAATGAGTGGGGGTGTGAGATACACGTAGTATAGTAAAGAAAGGACCCAGCCCTGGAGATGGATAAAGCATCTACTAACCATGCGTATAAAATGTGCAGTGTATACAGTGTATAGAACAGAATTAACAAAGCCAAGATCGAAACCGGGATCGCGGAAACCAGGTCAAAGGTACTAGTCGACATTATCATACCGTATAGCTGCTGCCTTGGTAGTGATATGCGCTCTCCGTGTGCTTTCAAGTATAGCATATACATAAATATTAATGACAGTTATCTAATTCTTAGTAGTTTTTCAACTACCCGTGTAATATTTTTATGTTATCAAATATTATATGCACTCATAGATATCGGGGTCTTTGGGTTTATTTCCTTGTAATGTGAAACTGCATACTTTACAATATTATTATGCTCCCATTTCACTACAGTATTCAGCCTTTTTTAATTTTATACTAACGTATAATTCTTATTTATTGTTATTATTAAATGAAAATAATTTGATTAAAGTGTACTTTAGTATATTAGCTTAGCTGTCAAACACACTTTACATGAAACAACCTATCTTATGTAGGCGAAGTCGCCATAAATATGAAAAATTAGTCAAAACAAACTGGCTATCTCTTTGAAAGTGTTGAATCTTGGCAAATTAACAAAATGTAATATATAAAATATATAATTAATACTTCATTACAAATCTACTTCGATATTTGAGCATAAAAATGCTCTTTCAACTCAACGAATAAAAATTTGAAATTTCGCGATAAACGTTACATGATTGTTTATTTCATGCTAAATGCTAAATTATTAGGATATTCTACGCTTACAAATATTACCTCATTACATTTGCAAATGCAACAAATAAAATTGCTTTTACAAACCGTTTCTGTTGTTGATATCTCTGACTGTAGAGTGTATAACGTAGATTTGATATTAAATTAGTTTTATGACCAACACAGTGACATAAATGTACGTATAGGTATGGGTAGCTGAGATATACATGGCTATTTTGACCTGCTCCTTTTGAGAGATATACATGGCTATTTTGATGTCAAGCCTTGTGTTAAAAATATTAACAATATTTATTTGTCTCATATTTGCATAAAGAAATTACTTGCAACATTATATATGAAAATGTCATGTCTTGTCTCCTCTCGCGAGACAATGACAGTAATACCAACCAATGAGAATTTGCTTTGCGCTATCAGCTACTTTAAACCAACTTACATTTGGAAAGCTGAGGAACTGTTTGCTCAACAATAGTAGAGTTCCGTGTAATTGAACAATACTCTTGCCTGGGCCCACCTCGACCTTACACCGAATGACACCAAAAGCCGATACCAATGTAATGAAAGAGGACATCGACTCTGCCAAGAATGACGTTAAAGAAATCAAGGAATTCATGAAGTCAATGTCTACCATTGTGGCTGAGATCAAAGATCTCAACGACTCGAGAAGGAAGTCAAAACAACGGACGACAAACTTTCCGCAGCAGTCCATCGTATTGCTGCTCTCGAACAGTACTGCCGCGTGGTCAATGTTATTATCAGTGGCTACGAGATAGTGACGCAACCAAGAGTGACGAGATTGGAGACGGCTGCACCTAATGCTGAAGCAAACTCGCTATCGGTCGATCTTGGGGAAGTGCAGATGACTCGTCATACATTTTTTCCGCAAAGATGTTGGAGTGGACTAAAAAGATTCAGACATCAGCGTTGTCCATGACTTGCCATCGCGCGTTAACAATGGTACAAAGAAAAACGTGGTAATGTTCACCAACTGAAGAGCGAAGATAGTGGTGCTGAAGAACAAGGGGAGGTTAAGTAGCAAAATGTGTACCTGAACGAGCACCTTACCACCAAAAATTCCGCTCTATTTAAGAAGGTACGCGCTCTTAAGAATGCGGACAAAGTAGCGGCAGCCTGGACAAGGAATTGCCACGTTTGCATCAGAACGAAGGGCACCCCAGAGCGAGCAAAGGCACCGTTCATTTGATCGCATGATGTCTACGAAAAGTCGCTTAACGGAGAATTTCTATAAGTGTGTCATTGTGATATAAACCCGGTCCGGCCTCAAACAATGAAATTCGAACATTCTCGACAACCCGTCAATGGATAGAAAAATCTGTAAAATGTCGGACAAATTAAATTTGTCGACTCGTATTCAATGTGATATTTGTAAACAGTAGCCTATTTACATAGCAAGTGTGCTGAACTAACTAACGATGAAATCAATTACTATAAGAATAACAATTATTGGACCTGTATTAATGTTTATATGATCTTTTTCCTTTTACATGTTTAGATGGTGATGAATTTCAGTATAACAATTGATGCATCAATGAAAACATCTATAAATTGTATGGCGTGTGTACCGATCTTAATTCCAAGCCTTTTGTATATTATGATTGTAATATGACAAACAACCTAGACCCCGACAACAATTTTTTAACAATATGAATGTAAATAGTGAATACATCTTAGAAAATACTTTCGGCAATACTTTTGCAATAGAAATGTCCTTTAAATGATTCATTTCAATTGTAGAAGTTTGAAAGCCAATTATGTTGAAATTGTTATGTACCTGAAAGTCTTGAATGTCAAATTTGATATAATTGCTTTGAGACGTGGCACGCAGACAATAGTATTTTTTGCACTAGAAGATTGAACTTTCTATGGTGTTAGTAAGTCAGGTGGGGGGGTGGGAATATTTGTGAGTAACTCTCTTGAATCAAGTTGTGTGCATAATATATCGTTCGCTTTAGATGATTGTTTTGAATGCATTACTGTAGAATTACATTTGAATATGAAATCTATTTAGAAGTCCATTTATGTAAGCTGTGTATACCGAGCTCCCGATGCAGATATCCCGACATTCAGAGGTCATATGGAAAGTTTTACCGATAAATTACGTAATAAATCGATATATATGTGGTGACTTTAACATAAATCTGCTATAATATGACAACCATGTAGAAACACACAATTTTGTAGATTTTTTGTTCATTGCTGGTTTATATCCCACTATCACTAGCCCAATAAAAATTACGTTCACCTCCGCTACCCTCATAGATAATATTTTTACTAATGAAATGTCGGGAACTTCAGACAGCGGTATTTTAATCAGCAATATTACTGATCATCTACCCGTGTCATAAACTGTAACTATGATTGCCTCAAGATTAAACAAGTAAAATATATACCTAGACACAACACCAATGAAGAAAATCTAAATACCCTTATCAGCGCATTACATAGTACTACTTGGGAACGTACATAGAGGAAGCAAATGCGAACAAAACATATGATGTATTTCTCGATCATTTTCTTGTGAAGTATAACAAATACTGCCCGATAAAATATGTGAAATCTAAGACTGGTGTAACAGCGGCTTCCTCCTGGATTGCGAAATGCGTGTAAAAAGATAATAGACTCTATAAAATGTACTTGGAACAAAGAGATGAATATTCTAGGCATCCTAAAAGCAAGTCAAAAAAAGCGTTATAATTAAGTTTTTGATGGTGAAAAAAGGTGACATAAACGGAACATGGAAACTATTAAATAATGTAATTGAGCGTAAGAACACCAATTCGGACTATCCTAAGGAATTCAAGCAAAACAATGCAATCGTAACTGATCCCAAACGAATCGCAGATACCTTCAACAGCTTCTTCGCTAATGTTGGCAAAAACTTAGCAGATAAAATACCGAAAGGTGACAGAACAAAAGTCAACGACTTCATGCCAGAATCTATTTCATGCTCCACGTTTCTATGTGATGTCTCAGAAAATAAAAAAGTCAGTAGGTTATGATGAAATAAACATTGGATGGATATGTGATATTTTCAATAAATCATTTCAAATCGGGACTTTTCCAGATGAAATGAAAATCGCACGTATAATACTACTGTTTAAATCAGGAGATAAGCTCCTTTACACCAATTATAGACCAGTTTCATGATTACCTCAATTTTCCAAGATACCACAAAAGATATCTAATAATCAACTAATTGAATTCATTAACAAAAACCGAATCTTGTACAATGGACAATATGGCTTTAGACAGAATATGCATACTTTCTTACTTTCCTAAATGCTATTGAATGAATGAATGAATTGAATAAAAAGCCGTGTATACTCTTAAAGTAAGCGGTTTATTGACATGATACAAATAGTGTATATACAACAATAATTGACAAACAGTATGTTAATCGAACAGTCAACGAATAAATAAAACTTTCAACTGACGTTAATAACAGTAATAAGTAAACTTATCACATCAAAATGACGAAGAGCGGTGATATCGACGACGCAAACAGCAACGAGTATAACTCACTACACTAATTGTAACAATAATGTGTGTTTAAAAGTTACACAATGCCAAGCCAAAACTAAATATTGTAACCGCACAGAACAAAAAACAGTAGTTACAAATACCATGAAAAAATCTAATTGTTATTTTACGGTCCGCATTTTGTAGACCGGAGCCAGGAGATGTCAACTGTGAAGACACGATTTCCCAGTTTCGATAAGTCGTCTGCACTAGACGTCCGTAGAGTCACGTAGTGTTTTGGTCAATGGTTTCCCGCACTGAACAATGTGCAATTGAAAATATTTTTTCTTTGATTAATCAACCAGTTATAGTTATTAAATAGTTTAATATACAAGAGCCGACCCTGCGGCATCGAAGGGTCGATACATTGAGGATCATTTGCACTAAATTGGATATAAATCATATTAGGAGTCGAATAAAAAAATAGAGCAATTATTATTTAATATCTTAACACTATGATATATCAATTGTCGATAGCTCTAGTCTTGACTAGTTCTCTAAGTTGGCTTGTATAATAATATAAATCAAAAATATCAACGACCAAGTCTTGTATAAGTGGTTTATACAAGAAAAATGTTAAAAGTAATGAAGTCAAAAATGAAAGGATCACAGAGACCTGATATAAATAGGAATGAGTATCCACTGACTTACCTTGCCATTTAGTTAAGGTTTACACATCAAAATTGAGAACTCCAGCAGAGTAAAAGCTTCGGGAAATAAATTAGAGAACGCTCCTATCGCTATTATTATGGCTCTAGTATTATTTATCAAATGCAACAGGTAAGCCTACAGTGCATCAAAACGTTTGGTATTCTATAGGTATGCATAGGTATTTGCACGCCCTCTGTTTTCACAAATACACGCCATCTATTTTGTTATTATTCGTCATGGTATATATTTATAATTTTTTATAGTATAATTATGTATTAATGTATTAAAAATTAATGTATAATTTTGCATATTTATAGTAGGCTCGGTTACCCGTTTTTATTTCTCTTGCTATATGAAATTTTTACACGGAACAACTAAAACAAACTTTTGCAACACCAACTTCTAATATATCGATATTTTTTTTCGAGGAATAACGTCAACTATAATATAAATCTATAACGTCGGTATTATACGAATTCCAAAAATTCGCTACATTTGTGTATTATACACATAAAAATAATAAAATTTGATCGATTAATGTGTTGAGACACTTTCTTAGCGAAACCCCTCACTAGACCTTGCTCTCGTCCGATTCCCTCGACGGTTTCTTCATGCTGTGCGAAGAGGACGAATGATGGTTGAGGCTAGATGGAGGGGGGTTAGGTCGCAAACACTGAGCCAGGTTTACGATTTCACCTTGGATGTTAGACAAGGCTTGGATTATGTTAAACAGCGCTTTTTGATTCTCCGTCATTAGACGCCGCATGAACTCAACATCGTCAGCTAGCTTGGAATTTTCTTTGCTACTCGATTGTAAATGCTGTAAACGCACGTCTAGCAGCTTCTGCGACCGCTGTATGCCATCTAACTGCGGTATGTTAATCACAGTGTTCGCGGCGGGAGGCGTCAGAGATGTACGTCGACCTGTAAGCCGTGATCCGGATTTCTTCCGCAAGCCACTGCCTGTAAACCACGTAAATGTTTCAACAGAACGATGTAGTCATGTCCCCTCATTGTCTGCTAACACCTATCAGAATTGCGCAAACCGGACTGGTTTGAAATTGCCTATAAAAATCGTATTCCGTACATTTCCCTACCTGTCGTTAATCACAGGCTACTTATATACAAGCCAATTAAGTAGTAACACCTTTATGGCTCACTGCGGAGATACAGATCACAAGCTTCAGAATGTTAGGAAATTCTTCATCAGGCGAATGATGGAACATTGACGGAACAGATAAACTTCAATAATATACTGTAAATCGACTACGTTGGCATTTTCTTTAGAATATCATGTTGAGACTGGATAATGGCAGTAGACAGCCCCATTTGACTTAATATTGAATAAAAAATATTAAATATGTTAATATCGCGCTACTTATCAGTTTATATATTCGGCCACCCTGAGCCATTTCATTATTTCCGTTATTTCAAAATCCCCTGCATGGTCTGATAATTCACCCCCGCAAGATGCTCTGCAGACGGTCTGCGTCAAGATATGATCACGGTCGCAGACATAATAACCTCACACCACTTCAGCAGCTGGTGTTGTAGCATGCATAAGTTGTGGTTATGTGAATAACTGGAGAAAAAATGCACAGAAAAAAAACCCGTGGCTCTGATAAGATGCTCCTTAAACATTCACGTATAGTTCTGTTTCACCCTGATTACGAACCGATTTCGTGCATGCGTATTGCGTTCGACACCTCTGGGTCTTCTTGTATAGGAGGGGTAGCGAATGGAATTTTATTAGGAGGTTCCGGCGGGGGATAGTCTGGGGGAGCGGCCTCGACGATTTCAATCCCTTCTGACTGCTGGCCAGATATTTCTTTAGCTGTAAAAATGCGACGTTGTTTATCTTATTCCGTTTATCATTATAGCAGTAAGGAGTAAAAATGTATATATATATATATAATTCTGTTGATTATATACATATCAGTACTGAACATACCTACGATCTCGTCCTTAGAGCGCTCCAGTTTGAAGAGATAACGGCGCACGAGTCGCTGCATGATGTCCGTGTAGGACGTCTCTTCCGCTTTCAAGTCCAGCGCCTTACAAACAGTCTCGCGGCGTTTCTGCCACAACGTTCCATTTCCACATAAAATTTCGGTGATATTGTAAAAACGCATACGATACACTGCATAAGAATACCGAGTGAAAAAATAGGCGTCATCGAATTCCTCAAACATACATAGGAAATGTTCTCCAAAGAGTACGTACGAAACTAGCCATCGCTGTTGGCAGTCGTGGTGCTGGCTGTTGTAGATTCGAGTTAGATGTTTACACGGCGCCACTTGACTACTTTGACACAGTGGTCCGCCCGTGAAACACCTCACCCGCACCGACCGGCATAAAAATATGTGTCCTAATTCGACATACACTTCCACCAACAGGTATGAATAACCGACCTCATATTTCCATAGCACCAATGACAATATACAGTACTCTCATACTAGAACATATATTGGCTCCGCGAGTATTCTGTAGGCAAACTCGGATTTTGGCAAGTTTGGGACCTTATTATTAGGGCAAGACGGAAACTGCGGGTCAACGAACGACCTCCCTGAAGGCTTGCTGCAGCACGGACTACTGCGCCACGCAGTCTCGGGTGGCCTGCAGGTGTGACTGTTGTTGGGTGTTGCTGCTGTATGACAGTGCCTCGCCCCACCTTACAATTACATGTCTCAAAGAATTTAGGCCCAAAGACTTTCAATGAATAGGGCATGTGTTTCGAGCTGTCTCTGTATACGTGATGCTGTGCAACGTTGTTGTCTGCTTTACATACCGAGTCACTTAATTTTTTACGAATTTGCCCCCACCCCCCTAGCGTATATCAGTTACATATACCTGTACCTGTGTATATGGTATTGAGTGACTATGTAGGCTGTATTATTATAATGGCAGAGCACCTTATTGCTTTAGAGTGTGTGACGTCGCTTGTGTATACTACTAAAACGACCATGTCTACATGTAGTTTACCCGTGTAAATGTTTGCCGTTTATTCTTTTCTATGTCAGTCAGCGCGCCATCCGGTCGCAATATATCCTGGCAAAATAGCCACGCGTAATAGAATGACTTCGGCGCGGGGATCATGTTAAAGGGCACAGGCAGGGTGCTGCCCTCGTCCACGTAATTCATCCATAGCTTGGTGCGAGCGAACTTCCACTCAACGTCGCAATCTCCCTGAAATCATCCTCCAACTTTAGGCGTTTTTTAGGCGAAATGTTTCAAACTGAAACGCAAACACCTTCACAGAGCAAGTCGAATGAAAACATAGTGCTCGATATTACGTTGCTGATAAAACGAGACGTCCTTAACAAAAACAATGTGTTCTCGATAGCAATGTGTTTGTTTTACAAATTTATCAGGTGCAAGTCAATTATAGTGCATTGCTGTTAATAAAAGTTACAGTAACTTAACCACATTCTCTTGAATACTGTTCTTACGTGCAGTCGTCTTTAGACCGTTTAATGTAACAATTACAATGATCAATACGAATACAGTGCGCTATATGGGTAGTCGACTCACCTGAATGACTTCGAACGAGTGGCTCATCATGGCGATGAGCATGTTTATTAGGACGATGATGATGACCACGTGGTATGTACCGAACATATACATACCGACTCCCTCGACGATCGACGTACTGCTCGCCCCGAGGGAGCCGTCCGTGTCTGGAACATACACCGTTCCTGTGTCGCCAGATGCGCCCAGAAAAAGAACGCGCCGTACGACATTACGATGCATTCACAGTGTACGCGAGGTAGTCTACGCGAGGGTCGTTAGGATTCCTCTAGATGGAGGACTCTAGTCTATAGACATACATACTCTGTACTGGGTAAAATCGATAGTCTAAAAAGCGAACTTGAATGACAAACTTCTCTGGTGATAGGAACATAATAGCCCAATTAATTCATACATTAATGATAAAATTTGTTATACAAGTTGCCGCAGTTTTATCACAGGCGTTTCCAACCTGTTAAATTACATTTTACGTTGGCAAATCGCAGACATCTTAGAGCGGTTGCTGTGGATCGTTTATCTCACACGATATCCCACACTGTCGTCTGCGAGGACAGTCGCATATTTCAAGCTTGCTCATAAAACTGCCACGGTTCCACCTACGTATTTATGCATGGTGCCCTAGGACTCAACGTTGCATACAAATAGCATGGAAAGGCGAGTAGAAACGTTGGGCCGACGCCACATTTACGAGCGATAATTTCGAAAATTACCATTCATTCACACTCACGATAATACCTGTCTTGAGCAATTGCTTAGTTTTTATGCTAGATTTTTTCATAATCAACGTTAGATGGTTGATTATACTCGGATTGAAGACAAATTTTTAATGACTAGACGGAGTCAGTCGAGCCGAAAGATTCTTGTAACATTTTGTTAATTAGCCACAGAAAGAAATGAGCAACTGATTTTCTATGCTTTCAACAAACCGTCAGTGATACAATAGCGACCGGTTACAAAATGGTTGTTGGTAGTGCTAGAGACCCGATGGCGAGGGATAAGCGGCTGTAGCCATGGATGTGTTTAATCGAACCGCTTTTATTGTAAATAAATGGTGTTATTACACTTGGTTTCATTTCCAAAAGCAAAATCGAGTAACTAAGGAATTCTATCGGTTGATTTTTAAAAAGACAGCAAAGCCACTAAGATTAATCCCCTTTATATATAAAATGCATCTAACAGCCCATTATCGTAGGACACAATGGATCAGTGGTAAACCAAATCGGGGGCATAAAGTTGAAATTAATATAGGGGCCTTTCGCAGTCAGTGAATATAGCCGCCATATTCGTATCCCGAGCATTTGTTACCATGACAAATACTCTTACCGCAAAAGAATAGAGCATTAAAACTTTGTCGTGTGCTACCTTGATTTATAGATATCAATTAGTTGAAAACTAACCAAGGTCCTGCGGTATTGTTCGATATTACTAACACATAATTATTTTGGAATTTGTTTTATTCACACCAAAGCTACATCAATTTCTTTGGAAGCTTGGTCAGTTAAAGTTGTTTCTGCCTTCAGGTTTAGTCCTCTTCCGTTACCGTTACCCAGATGTATTAAAGACCTAAAGCTGTTTCCTACCAGATACACTACTGTTTAGAATAACATTAGAAAATATAAATTATTTATATACATATGTGTCCAAAAGTTGATTGCTGTACTTGACGAGGCATGCTCAGCGCTTTTATCAAGAGGGTAAGGCGTAAGACTACCAGCACTACGCTCTAAGCAGGATTAGCACGCATGCACGTTCACCTCAAATACGATATTCTGCATCGCAATTATAGAGATCGTAGAGATTCAGTGGGTATCAGAACATATACCAGTGACACAAAAACCAAGGGATATTAAGAATAGGGTATTCCATGCGCAGCTAAAAGACGAGACCAGAAAAATAAATAAACACGTCATTAAATTCAGTATAATTAATATATATATATATATAAATATATATTTTCGAAATATAGCAAATCAAAGTTATACGTAATGAGGTGACATTTCCCGACAAAATGAAAGTATATTATAACCGTTATACGGTATGGCAACTACATACTGGGGTAGCACGGATCAGAGCGAGAGGTCGAGGGATCGAGTCTGCCAAGTTAACATGCCACGAAATTATGATCGTTACCTGTTAGAGCAGCGTGATCCTTTGCTAGAACATTGTAAGACTCGTCTGTGCAGAGAATCTTGTTGCGGTCAGTCTGATACATCATGCACTGTCGGACTAAAACATCAATTCGGGATAGATGTTATTGGAACGGGATCCTTGTGCAGTATGGTACAAGCATGCTTTAGATGGATAAATGGAACGCTAAATTGTCGTACGGTCAAGCATAGTACACGTGTACTGCACAAGAGTACAGACGGGCTGCACCGCGGACGGGTATTAAGTATGCACGGTACATGCTTATGACACATAAGAAGAGACGGACTAGAAAGCGAATATGCAGTAGGCTGAAGTTTAGTACATGTTTACTTCAGGTGACTACGTACGGATTTGAAATTCAATGCAATCGAAATTGACTATCTGCAAATACGCGAATGCACCCATGTTTCTGTCTGTAAACGACTGAGCATTTGACTATCGCTATTAACGATTAATCATATACTAATAATTATAACTTTGGTTTGAACATTAATCCATATGATACTTGGAGAAATGTGAGAAAAATGTTGCGTGGATTTTCACTCACCCCTCGCCCGGCCAGACGGGATATTCTATGTAAATTAGTATTGCGGTCATGCACATTAAGGGAAAAGCACGGTCGGGGAATCAATCGATTTGATAGAAAGCAAACAAAAGCCGCGGGGTGTAGATATTACGGGCGTTATGATTTAGCCAAACGCAACGCTGTGCAGCAACAGTAGCTATTAATACCTCCGGAAGCCCCTGGATGTCTCACGTTGATGTCATTGATACTGACTTGGCCGAACATTGACCAAAACAGGCTGTAGAATGTCTGCTGTAAACTGAAACAAGAACACAATAGTTAGTTATAGTCGATTTGCAACATAATATGCGGTATTATGTCATGGTCGCTGTACACTTCAGAATGCAGAAAAAATATTAATAAATCTTCAATATTCTAACTAAAGACAGAAATCAAAAGGTAAGACCATTATAATTAACTAAGATTGACGGGAGGATGAACACGATTTTCAGTGTATCTTGTCTTTGTTTGTCGTGCAGCGAGCATGTAAAGGTGAGGCACATATAACATACCGGACCAGAAAAACACCGGGAATAGAGGTGTACGTGGGTAGACACGAAGATATATTATTTATTATTTATTTTTTCTTCATTATTTATTAAACACTACATAGATACGAGGAAAGACTAAGACTAAATAACTAAGACCTCGAAATGAACGACTCGAATTTTTCTGTCGAGGATAACGTTAGAATTTTGTACACATATTCATTTTTGTGAATACCGTTCCAGACCGAGTGTCTTTGGTGTATCGACGTACCCCTGAAACGCTTCAGCCGCTGGAACTTGTATGATCTTGTCGTTGACTATCATTTTTATCTGACGGGCCCCGTAGTACCAGTAGAGGTTATGAAGGCCCACCATGAACGAGAAAAGCACCTGGTCACGTAACAAAGGTGAAGGGCAACAATCAATTACGCCGAGACGACGCAACGATTTAACACGATGACCTGACGGAAATGATAACACAGTTGCGCCACCGTTAATATTTAACAAACGTCACAGTCGAGTCGTCTTAGATTAGAAAAAAGTATCCCACAATAACAGCTCTGAGTTTCTTTATAAAACTGATAGACCATAATGATAAAAAACAACTATTTTACCTATGCATATGCATTAAGACATGGATGTAACTCAAGGTATTAAGTCGCATGTAGCCTTGAATAAGAAAATATATGAAAATTGCACATTAACTACTAAACGATATAACTTGCGATTCTACATTCTAGAAAGACAATTAGCAATGTATATTTTTTCATTCGGCATTTAAGGAAGCAATGATTTTTACGTATAGAAGCATGGCAAATGGAAACGACGATTTAGTGTATGGATAAGCACTAAGCGTGGAGAAATGCATAGTAAACTCACTAAAGTGAAGAGCACCATGAAGCGAGTAATATCGCCGATCATTCTTCCGAGCGAGATCTGTAGGGGACCCAACACCTCGAAAGCTGGCATAAGGTACGTGGTCCGCGCGAAACTTATGACGTTCGCCACGGCAAACAGAACGTCCGACACTATCTCGGGGTCGTTCGAGTGCCATTGAAAACGCGCTGTAACCATGTATATCCGCGATAATGTCGGATGAGGTTTCGCTGCATTTCTTATATATTACATGGTTATTATACTAACGAATGAGTTTCCAGTTGTAAACTGGATAGCTGCGTCGATCGAGAGTCGACCTACGAACCAGAAGGTAAGAGGTTCTAACCCCGGACAACATCGATTGTCTGTTGTATCCATAAACGAGGTATTTGATCCATATTTCTCTGTCTGGTCGACTTAACCATACATAGCAATAAAATTATGATTGTGGTATGTACGTAGAAGGTAACACGGGGGTAGTGACAGGCCTGACTGACTAAACAATAGAGTACTAAAGCGGTGACGTTAGAAATTAAATTGAAGGAATTCAAGAAATTGTTCTAGGCCCACTCGGCTGAACGAGCGGGTTTAACGTGCACTATATGTTTCTTTGTTATTATCGCCAACGTTAAGTTTTTGACAGGTCGGTTCAACAGATGGGAATACTATCCCGAACTTCGCGCATCGAGCATCTATCACGGACGACATAACGTAAATATAATATTGCGGTTGATATAAGCATGATACATACACGGTGAGATGATAAGACACGTGGAGCCAGATGATGACAACACGATCGTGGTTAAGTGATCGCCGGGAATGCTCAATATGATTAACGCATGCGCGCAGATAACAATGTAACGCATACTACCTCCATTTATCGCCATGCTACGACAAAATATACGCTTGATAGCAGTATAAAAAGCAAATGTACGAACTCATCTAACTAACCGTGCCCTTTCATATCCCATATATCTTCCCGGACACTAAAGAAAAAATGGATAAGTATTGATATACAGAAGGCATGCAGCACGAACATCTATAGACCATAATGGGTAGTGAACAACTGCGAAGCAGATACAGAGAAAAAATTGCTGTTCTATATATTTTCTCAATAACGACTCTGCCCGTCCAAGTTATCTCTCGATAATCTGGGAAATGACATACAGTAAATGCCAACGATGCTGTAAATCTAATTGAACCGTGATACACTTGTCACGGAGTCGCAACATTATAACCATACAATACCGAGGTATACAGAAAGATCGGGCGAGGCCAACTTGCGCGAATGCTTAATAACGTGCATAAATGCGATTACTCGATAACCCACGCGAATCGCGATTGCTATGTGGCTTACATTCAACGAGATTGCTATATAAATTTCATCAAACGCATTTGCTAGTAACTTACATTAAATCCGTTTGCAATAATAACTTACACCGAGCGCGATTGCTAAAATAACTTACATGGAGCGCGATTGCTAAAATGACTTACATGGTGCGCGATTGCTAAAATGACTTACATGGTGCGCGATTGCTAAAATGACTTACATTGCGCGCGATTGCTAAAATAACCTACAGGGAGCGCGATTGCTAAAATAACTTAGAGGGAGCGCGATTGCTAAAATAACTTAGAGGGAGCGCGATTGCTAAAATAACTTAGAGGGAGCGCGATTGCTAAATTCAAGTGTATTGCTAAATAAATTACATTAAACGCAATTGCTAAAAAACTGACATAGAGCGCGACCTCTAAAGGACTTACATTAAAGGCGATTGCTCATAACTTACATTAAACGCGATTGCTCACAACATAAATAAAACCCAATAGCGCAGGAATGTACATGACCCTTTTATTCCAAATTTCGATTATATAGTCAGCGCAGTACGCTATCTGATCATCATCATCATCATCGTCGTCGTCGTCGTCGTCGTCGTCGTCGTCGTCGTCGTCGTCGTCGTCGTCGTCGTCGTCGTCGTCGT
>WURV02051343.1:0-21898 GCA_011762755.2 Epimenia babai | reverse complement strand
TATATATAAAAGGAATTCTCAGGATGTTGAATATTTGGTTTCAAGCGCTATTATGCCACTTGCCAATTGAAAATGTGTCCATTAATACCTTTATCAGTTTCAATTTCTTATTTCGGCAAATCATTGTTTATGATGATTGTAAAATCAAAAATGTTATATTAATAGTTAAAAATACATTGTGAAGAATTTATTCTACTTGATGTAGTTTTGACTTGATTAGAATTGGTCACAAAAAGCTGTCTTCGATATATACAATTGTATTCTTTATATACACATTCGACCCTTCACCAAGGTATGCGACTAAACAGAAAAGTGTCCTAATTTTTTTCTCATTTAACTTCTTGTTAAAAGTTTGGTATGTTGGATCAACTCAAATGTGACTTTCTTTCTGAATGAAATCAAGATATGTGTGAAATGAAACAAATCCACCAGAGATCCATTTCAGATCCGAAACTGTGCCACGTTGCTGTTTAGTACACTGATGACGAGGACATTTGGAGTAAAACGATCCAGGGATGAATCCAGCCTCTCTAGAAAAAACTGGTACTTATATACATGTAAACTATACTCTATAACCCTTTCTTTCTCTCCCTACCCTTGCTTCTCATAATATTCAGTAATTACATTTTTAAGCAGTATGTCTGTACCCTGCACTGTTGTAGTAATTTGTATGACCAGGTTATTACCCCTTACCATACTGACATTTGTGCATCACATTACTGTAACAATACAATTTTTTGATAACTAACTGGGTGCTAAGGGTTAAGTTAGTTTAGTAATGTCCAGTTTACATCAAGATATTGTATATATATATAATGTTGTCAGTAAGGTGACATAACGCGATTTACATCCATGTCTATACATCTCTTGTTAATTCAAAATTAATTGTTAACAACTATAGTAAATTGAAAGTTTCTACTTTTAGAGATATGTAATTCTATTATGGATCACAGCATAGGTAAAAATATGTAGCCTACATGACTTGCTCTTAATTAAAAAAATATGTGAGAGTTTCTCGTTACAGTGTAACGTAATTTTTTATTGGTTTCGGCTCACATCGACCTAGACATGACCACTGACCAAGAAGTACGTGTTGATGTGACCACCCCTTACAGAGCTACTTACACACTTGTATTATTCGCTCACTTTTAAAGCTGAACACTCACTCAAGTTTCATGAATTTTTCCAGTATGTCCAGCTACGCCTTCTTCCAGCGATACCCGGACCTTCACGACTTCCTCCTCGTTCAGATCGCTGAGGCTACACGATGTTTTCGGTACATGCGTTCCTTTCAATTCACCTTTCAACATCTCCTGAAAACCAGTTATTAAAAATTGCATCTGGTGTTTGTGATTTGGGGCACATATCTTACGACTAGATCCCTCTTTATTGGACTGGTGTTGAAGCCAATGCGCACACTGGATATAAATTTGATATCTCTATTGCGTTACAAGATGTTTTTTTTTCTACTAACCTGCCAAAGTAAGACTGAATAAAATAGAAATTGCATCTGATTATTCTGTTCCTGTTTCCTCTTTCAATAAGCATTGTTACACTGTATAAATCAAGTTGTAGTTTTAAATACCTCGACCCTGTTAATTACAGCAAGTAAACACGTAATAACAACAGAACTCATAGCAGATTGTCAAAGCTCTCTGTTATAGTGTAACTAACTTGTAATAAATTTTGTTTATTTAACTATGTTTCATTTTGTGAAACCTATCAGTGACCACAGCGGTCAAGCCACAAGTCTCCAGCCAGCCATCTACCCGATACTTCTCATACTCTCCCGTATCTTCCCATCTTCCATCGCCGGTTGCCCCGATGACAACCGTAGCTTACAGCCTTTCATTCCATACGTCATAAGGTCAGAATTTAGAGTGCATACCGTCTCACAGTTACAATTGTACATCATGTGATAGTGTGAAATGAACCACATACTGTGTAATGTGATCTCAAGTGTACAGTATATCATAATTAAAACTGTTGTAGTTGATATATCTTGTAGTTAAAAACACATAACATCTCATGGATTATAATCTATTACACATCATGGATTGCATCATGAACATATCATGATTTAATCCATGTAACAATGCATATGATGATAACACAAATTAAGTAATTTTATCTGCCTGCATAACATAAACATATTATATATAGGAAGTAAATCCGAATGACGTTTCAATTAATGGGATAACATGCTGGGCAGCATTTTAACACTATTAAGATCTGTTGATTGATGAAACTAACCTCATCTATCCTGTATGTAGCCAAACAAAGAAAATAGAGAAAGATCTGTACAAATATCTTTTGATTCTAAACTAAGTAACTAAGGGCCACACTGAAGAGAATTACAAAATAGGTAAATAAGGTAAATGCACTCTCATGGCAATACGTGTTGATGCTATTACCATCGGACTAGACAGCTGCATGTCTCAAACTGTTGGCCACACTTATAAAAGCTGACTTGGCCCAAATCTACTACAGATGTGTTTGATTGCCATTTCCTTATCTGGTACATTACGAGTACATTGTATCAATAGCCGTGTATTATATGAAATTATGATATTTCTGATCTTAGTTGCGCGAGGTCGCCGATCTTAAAAACTCGACAGATGGCCGCAGTAGCTCTACAGTCATTGGTCAGTGAGTCTCAAGTGATTCATGTCCTACGTGATCTCATGGCATGGTTACCTAAACACCCAGGTCTGGCTACATCTCACAACCTCCTCCACGGCAGGTTCCTGCAGGTTGGTTTGTCATACACATCTGCTGTTTAATAGAATATTCACCCATTTAATAAAATAATGACGTAAATGTATTTAGTTCACTCCCATTCCTCACATTCTTTTAATGTAATATTTTCCCGTTATTACGATATCTCTATTAATATGATGTATTTTCATCAAACGAGTAATCTGATAGAAACAGGAAGGCTATATATAGAGTCAAATATCTCATGACCTTCTAACGAGAAGTATGAGGACGCTATGGATACAGACTACTACAGATCTCAGAGAATAAAATTCTTTTTACCTTTATCGTATTATAGAGATGTGGGTTATCGCGTTACTAAATGTTAACCATGTCGTGTAATAGGACAAGTGGATGTGACACCTTACAACTAAGGTGATGATTAAAGCAAGCGTTTGTATACAAGTATACTTCACCTAATACGATTCACTAGAAGCTCAGTAAAAGATACCTGCAATGGTCACAACTTGGACTTTGTGTGTGTTGACAGATACAGTCCTTGCTATCTAGCATGCGGGATACCACACTTTCTGACCATTGGTCAGAAATGATTGATGACTTCATACAAGCATCTTGGACGATGACCAGGTATGATCCATTGTATGTACAGTATGGGTATGATTAACCCATTATATGTAGGGGTCAGGCCAGATTAACCTATTGTATGTATGGGTCAGGTTGAATTAACCCATTGTATGGGTTGGGTCAGATTAACCAATTGTATGTCTTGGTCGGGTCCAAGTAACCCACTGTATGTATGGGTAGGGTCGGATAAACTCATTGCATGTATGGGTCGGGTCAGATTAACCCATTGTATGTATGGGTCGGGTCAGATTAACCCATTGTATGTATGCATCGGGGCAGATTAACCCATTGTATGAATGGGTCGGGTCAACCCATTATCTAGCTATTGACGCTATTGAAACAGTGAGTTCAGAAGCTGAGAAATTAGAAAAATTGTCATCAGCATCCAAAACACGGTCTCATCAAAGGGAAGGAATCCATGCATAATCTGCAAGTTACATAGACAGCCATAAAAAAAAACAGGTTTTAAAGAAAGTTTTGACTAAAATTACTCAAAAAAGTAATTCTGGGAGGTAGGCTCTTGGTCCTTCAGAATTCATAAGCAATAAATAATGTTACCCCCCATTACTAATCGCATTATCATGAGTTCTATCATACTTTATGTAAATATTGGATCCAGTCAAATTGTTTGTGACAATACATCTACTGGCTGAAGTTGTATATTATTCACATCACAGGCGTAACCACTGCAAACTGACAAAACAATGCGCGATGGAGACGTCGTGTGTACTTCTCAAAATTCTGGAAAAGCAGGAAAATGTCTCGAAAAAATATGCGACTAAATTCAAAACTCTTTTGCTGAAAAATTCACTGGAAGAATTGTACGCAACTAACGAACCATGCGGAGTTACGCTGTGTGAATCACATGTGAAGATGGCGGCCTGCAAGATGTTCCTTTTAACCGTCTGCTCTATGATGGAGGAAACTTTCCCGATCGACCTGCAAGTTTCGAAGGATTCAAATTTATCGCCATGGAGCAAAACGACCCTATTAGAAAATGTCCTCGTGAAAATTGTAAAGAGCCAAGTATACGAACTTCAAATAATGATACTGACCTGCATTCAGAGAACCTTGAGTAATACATCGAGAAAATTCCAGACTGAAAGCACTTGTTGCGCTGAACAGATCTCAGTATCAGAGGCACTCTCTGGAGATCAGCGTGAACTATTAGCCGCACTATGCAGAGATTCACAAAAGCTGTTTGAAGAAATTCTCGCATTGCTCTTCAGTGCCAAACATTTTGAAGTAATGGAAAATGTGAGCTATAGTAGATATATACGCGATGCTATGGGGTGGGCCAGAAAATCTTGGAAGCCTAAGAGTCATCGTTATCTCCTTAATATTCTCGAAAATTGCACAGGAATCTTCACATTCTTTATATTTAAGAGAACTATCAATGTAACAATTATCCATAGTATTATGTAACGCTGTCATTTAACAGAAAATTATACAAATTAAGTAATAAAAACTATACAATCGTTTAGCTCATTTTTTGAAATCACGCTAAAAATTCAAATTGGCACAATACACACTTAATTCTAAGGTATGAAAAACTGCATGGGTAACTTTGAGACTTAAACCTGGTGAGACGAATGGATATTTTTCATAACGAGCTTTCACATATATGTAATATGCTTCATCAGGCTTATGAAATGAAATTGATCAACATAGAACAGAGAATATAGTCTATATTTTCTATAATCATCTATCTTCATAGGCTAGATAATGTAGTTCAGTAATCTAGTATCACCAACCAATGTCTGCTTATTTGGCATAAATTGCTTTTATTTTACATGTTGATCAATTTCATTCCGTAAGCCTGACGAAGCATAATACATACATGCAAACATTCGTTACCCTTGGTGTTACCCTTGCATTTTTCGTCTTGTTGAGACTAATATGTCTACTACCATACTAAACAGTAATTTCTCTATGGAGTATTTGTCATCTACTACAACAGGAATTAGTTTATTGTTTTAAAGCTGACCGACCATGAAAGCATGATTAGCTGCATAACACATAGAAACTAAAAATATCAAATATTATATTATTCACAAAATTACACGAGAGTCACTCAGGAGTCCAAGATCTTCTAATCCTCTGTGTACGGGATCTTTGTTAAGAAGTATTTTATATTAAATAGATAATATTGTGTATGGATACTATTGATTAAATAGTCATGGGACATAACACTTGCTAATTATCTTCCCTGTCCTGTAGACTTCATTTGTCTCCCCTGTAATGTAGATAGTACAGGCCTACCCACTTATCTCGAATTCACTCTGATTGGCTTTAAATAAATAATCGAGATAAATGTATTTCGACATACCTGTCCATGAAAAATCATTTACCATAGTTATGTGTTCCATTTGTGGTTCTTTAAGTTTAATGTGAAAATGTCGACGAAAACAAAACCGAAAACCAGGAAATGATCGGGACTTGCTCGGGCGCCATTTTGCATGTAGTATAAAAAACGAAATTATTAAACGAAAGAAAATTTAAAAACATCGCATTTTTTAAACGAGTCGCATAACATATTTATTTTGACATCATGTTTCTCAGACGCTGATTTCCGAGAAATACCGCTCCCCATGTCCCTTAAAGCGCGATACTTATCTTCTGGCGTATGTAGGTTAAGCTTGCGTCTTTTACCAGAATTTTCCATTACGTAACGCAATATACAAGAACCACAAACAAACTCAGAAATACATAAATATTATTTGCGTAAGTGGATTAAAAATAAGAAAAGTGATGGATAAGTCGTGGAGTCGTGATTTAATACCCACCGACTAACCAAGCATGCCAATTAGACTACGGCGGCAACATCAAACATGGAGGGCATCATGTACATGCATGAATAGCGTTTTAAGCTCGCGTAAAGTTAAAACAATAGGCATGATTTTTGGAGCGTCTATATCACCTGCATTAATAATAATGCATGTAATGTGCTCCATACACGCGGGTTTGGGGTTTGTTGCACAGCGATTTACAGATCTAAA
The DNA here is from genome assembly GCA_011762755.2 of Epimenia babai. Lineage (NCBI taxonomy): Eukaryota > Metazoa > Mollusca > Solenogastres > Cavibelonia > Epimeniidae > Epimenia > Epimenia babai. Next base: position 15,557 of record WURV02051343.1, on the reverse strand, counting down.
ATGAAAGAACGCGATAGAGGAGAAACAAACCTCAAAAACATTATCTCGAGTGCATTTGAAACACAGAGATATCGGAGGAATGAGCCTTGACATAACCACACTGAATGAGATAACTTGATTTCTCATAGGCCGGTAACGTCTAAGCCGATGTTGGCCCAAAAAACTGGCTACATGTGGGATCCATACATGGTCTTCTGGATTCAATCAACTGCCTCCGTGGAAGAGGCTTGCTTAAAAAGTAAAAAAGTGAATTAGCCATTTCATCCCCCACTCGAGTTTGGCATATGACGGTTTGCGACGACTCACGACGAGGCGGTTGGCAGCCCAAAAATAAAGAGGATCTAAAAAATCTATGCGAAATTCAAAAAGATGATCTATTTACATAACAAAAAAATTTTGACTTACGATTTGACTGACATTTTCTAAATTAACTAATAAATCTGATCTTTCAATCAACCTCCCCCCAGGCTACACTCGATCAGAGCTCCTAGAAAAATTTGCTGTTTATTTTAGTGATAAACTCCGACTCAACCAACCCTCTGACAGCACTGCCACTACCGCCTCACTGATACTCCACGTTAACGATGACACTACTCACTCTACACCGTTATTCACCCAGTTTCCGCCAATATCGTATATAGATCTTAGTGAAATCTCATCTAATCATCCTGTATAAAGATCTTTAGTCGACCCTCTCCCGCTATCTCTCATGAAGGCCTGCCATCACACCATTCCCATTTGAATAGTTGACCTCGTAAACCTTAGTCTGACTAATGGGAGTTTTCCCGTCCATGAAAACAGCAACCATTCGTTCTCTAATTGAAAAAAAAACATATTTTTGATCAAGCTATTCTCAAACACTTTTCAGGCCCGTTTCAAACCTCAGCAATACCGAAAGATTTAGAACGCGTCGTTTGTCAACAACTCTTAACCCACATCAATGAAACTCTCTTTTCTCTGCCTACCTGTCTACCATCGATCTTGTCATTCTGTTGAAACAGCTGTGCTTGCTATCTCTAACAGCGTCCTAAACTGCCTCGACTCCGGTCAGGGTGTCATTCTTCTAAATTTGAGTGCAGCTATCTATACAATTGATCAGTCCATACTTCTCAACCTATAAAGTTACGCATTATGTTTAAAATTTTTATCACTCAATGTATCCATGGCCAATCCCCACTCTACCTTCACTTTGCCATCACTATACACAAACCTGTTCGGTCCACCAGACGCTCATTATTAACCACTCTTTCCGTTCCTAAAATTAAGCACGTACAGTTCAGTGGCAGATCCTTATCAATGGCAGCGCCCTCTCTTTTCATTTTAGCATTGGACATTCGATCATGTACCAATATACAGACGTTCAAATCCGAAGTGAAAACCTATCTCCTCCAATTATCTTCTGGTACTTTTTTATGAATATCTGTATTGTATCACTTGTTTTAATGATAACTGTATTTTGGAATCGCATCTGTAATAATTTTTATGTTCATCATCGTAATTTCTTGTCTGAGCGCCAATAGACGGTGCAATAACCAATTACGTACTGCACTTTATAAATAACTATCGTTATCGTCGTTATCGTTGTCGCTATCGTCATCGTCATTATCGTTATCGTCGTCGCCGTTATCGTGATCCGTCCACCTTTTAGCTCGGAGGTCGGGGCTCTACCATTGAGCTATGCCGCTACCTTAACGACGCGAACGCGCAAACACTACCACGCAATACCATGTTTAATCCAGTTTAGGACATGACCATACATAGCTCGTACAAACGGCGCAAATCAGACGAAGCATGTATCTAAAATTATATTATTCACGTCAGCCTGCCACCGGTATGATGGGACTTGACTGTATAGAGAGCAAGTCGATGCCATCTTACTACACAAAACGCGTGTACAAACACTTCAACGGGAATTTTAAAACGATTAGCGTTCAAGCCGACTACACGAGTAAGAGGAAGTCCGATATTACTGCCATCGACTTCTCTAAGAATGTAGGACGCCCAAAGCTTCTTTCAAACCTGGTGTCTATTTTTAGTTACAAGACGCTTTGTTATACTTAGATAAACCAATAAATGTATACATCCTAAGTCTTTTATAATAAGACTAAACATAATAATGTTTTTGATAATAATACTAGTCACTTCAATAACTCGATTATTCGATTTTTAAACTCCCTAGTCAACACCTCCCAAAGAACGCAGTCTTTCTGAAATTAGATTGTCGATTGCTGACGCCTGCTCACCAAGTTCGTAAATAATTGGAGCGGAATTTTACAGGCAAAACCTACACGATGATGGGAGAGAAGTTTATGTTTATTCCGTGCATTCGTCTCTAGCTATTCTAAGAACCACATTGGCCCATTGGCATCGTTAATAATTGTGCGTTAAGAAACATTGTCGCCTGTCCTTTTTTGGAGCACGACGACATTATTATGCCGATACACGAGTCTATGATTAAATTTTTGTCTACGTGAACGATTGAACTGCTCATAGTTGAAAAGTAATCGACCACAAAAACTTTTCTAGCTGCAAAAAACTATGTTTATTGTAATGTAATGTATCGTTACCCCTACAGACGCAATCCCAGTTCACGTTGCCTAGGGGAAGGGCAAATTTACTGTGTTTTCAATTAAAATTCCCGAAAATAGTGAATCTAAAGACACCGTATTTTTTTCACTTTCACAGTATGAAAGCATGATACAAGATTTTTCCTGTCAGGTGTGATGAGACACGAGGCGAGTGTTAGCGAATCGTCGTCTTAACGGTGGCACTTGGCGGAATGAAGTTGTGGCACGTGATTATCCACCGATCATCCTTCCAATCGTACCGGAACCCTGTCGCTTTGTCTATGAAATGTGTCGTACCATTGGTAAGAGGGTCTTTGACTCTCATCATGTTGTTAACGATGTACATCGTAACTGGAGGAATTCTATAAACATCGATCCGGTAACCGTTCGAGTGCTTGTACAGTCCAACACCATCATGATCCTGAATTAAATAAAAGTTACGTATGTTATACCTCCAGATATTTCACATAATCAATTTAATGTTTAGCTATATAGTTCACTTATAAATTCATATTTTACCTTTACTTAGAAGTGGGGGCTGCTGGCGTAGTGGTGAGAGCGTTTGACTTTGAATCCAGGGACCAGTATCTGACCAACTCTGACGCCTTAAACCCCATTGCCCATGGTGGTCTTGGTAGCCCTTGCAGTGTGGTTCTGGCGTTTGCTGTGCTTCAGATACTCTTTATGTGCTCTCTATGTCGCTTACCTCCTCGCTATGTCGTCATCTCATTGTAAATGAACATTGACCAATCGTAGACTTAGCGGGGTGTGCGACATATGTAGACATTTGGAACCAGTGGCGTGAATGGAAAAATGTCAATTGTCTGCCCTGACTCAGTGGGTTTTTCACACTAAGTGTTTTCCCCACCCCTTCAACCATACATCACTAGTCGTCACACGCAGTCATCAGATTAATACCATCACAGGAACATTAGACGAACTTCTACCTATTTTCACAAATGAGCCTACACTCAGAGGGGCCATTACTGAGAAACCCCTCATCGCCTAACGACAGCCACAGAATCTGGAAGTCAGACTAGTAACCAGTAAAGTACCATGTGATCGCCCAAGTAACAAGGCGAGATTATGCCTTAAACCACGTTATGAACTTTTTCAACAAATTGATACACGAGATACTATCACCGGTCCTAATGACCGCACTCATACTGTTATGGGCTCACACACCTGCCGCACATCGAACGTGATCTACGCCATCACATGCAAGAAATACCCCGAAACTGTCTACATCGGAGAAACAGGACTTTGAAACAGACTTCCAATGTTCTAAAAGAGAAAGGCAACAACCATGAAATTAAAGAACTCGCAGTCATCATCATCAACAAGTTCAACTGTGTCGCAAAAAAAACTCGACGGAGACAAGGACCTCGTTTCACACTACCGCGACTAGAATCCACAACATCGCCTTGCTGCAAAAGTTAGTAAATTGCAACATATACCTTACACACTTCCACCATCACCTTTTCTCCACTCCTCTGCTGAAGCGACTATGCCCCATGCGACTTCCCACCAGTCTACTGGGAACAAATCCCATCCGTTAGAGTCGATAACAGTCTAAGTGCATGGATGAAGATAGGGTTTAGTTCGGGTTTATTAGGCAACTAGTGCTGAGGAATAATACGATACAATACAATATAATAGCAATATAATACAATAAACAAGCAATATAATGCGGTATAATACAGTAATATACAATATAATACCATATAATACAATACCATATAATACAATATAATATAGTACAATATAATACAATATTATACAATATAATACAATACAATTATACAACATAAGGTTGTTACCATAAATGCTCTCGATGTATTGTATGTATTTACTATAAAGAAGTTTGTTTATGACGTTGTAAAATAGCGATTTGGTCACAGGCACAAAGCTTGACGCACGTTGGCGCCAACTTTTGAATGTTTGTAGAAAAGCGTAATGCTATGATTAACGTCGCGTACAGCAAACATTGATGACAAAATAAATGTCAGTGAATAATTTCCTATGAAAAGGATTTTTTCATATGTAATTAATTACCCCGTGCTATCACACAGCCTTTTCTTGTCAATAACATAAGCGAGTAAGAAAATTAAGAATCGGCCTTATATTTTAATGATATAACAAGATATATATGTAAATTTTTTGTGTTGTACTAATGTGTTATACTCGCGATATTGCTATTTTCTCATTTCAGATGGATAATATCTAGCTGTGAAACAACAACAAAAATGGAAAAGAAGAGAAATGCTTAGGTCATTTCCTTTGAGAGAAATTCATGGGGGAAAACCTATAGGCCTACCTCTGTCATTTCTGTTATTTCTGGACATCGAATGCATCTGATGTTGGCTGCCATGGGGACGTCTACACATGTTTTTGATCGGACGCTGGTTTTTCCGAGTCTGGTGTTTCAGGCATCGAATAATGCCTTACACGTGTCGTTTGCTGATGGTCCCATACAGAAATGGCAGCTTCTAGCACACCCAAAGCATCTTTTAAGGGATAGACCCGGAGACCATACACGCGGCAAGGAGCCAATTCCTTATCTGAGCGCGTTTACAGCGCAAGTTGGGATTTTTGTAGCGGCCTACTTGAACAAACTACCCACTGGCTGTTTTTTATTAGAAAATTAATGTTCCGCAAGCAATTCAACATCCTAAAATATGACGAAGTACTCACATCTAAGAATTTCATCATAGAGACACATTGACTCGCGTGTTCAGAGTTATTAAATTATAAAATATACGAAATAATTATGTCTCTTACAAGAGTAAGCTGAAATGTTTAGAGGCCAACAATGATGCCTCTCCGAATGAGATTGGTGGGTGGTTGCTTTTCAAGTCCCCACCACTCTCCACACACTTAGTCCAATGATGTTTCAGTGCTTGGATACCCATGGTATAAAAGCCCACATTTTTACGACTTTCTCGACGGCACTCATGACGTAATCATTGATTCAATATCGTTGGCCAGCCGAATGTGGATGATACAGGGGCATTATCCCATAATGCATCCACCATATCAGCATGGATGTCCTTTGGTGAGAAGCCTTTCATAACCAGATAATTGATCACACTTCGGTACCCAATTCTGTCCATTTTGATATGAAGCTGCAGTACATATGCGGTAAGAATGAACAAACGATTAATGAATGCGAGTACACGGAAACAACTGTACAGTTAGTCACAGCAATGAAATGGAAAGTTTCATCTGTCTAGTTTGGGTGGTTTTTGGGCCTAAGCCTATGAACTTCTCAGCCTACCCCCGTATTAATAACGCATGAATTCTCGAAAACAATAAAAAAATGATTGAAAAATGATCTGATAGCAATACATCTCTTGAATTTCACTAATTTTATTCCAGCTCCGTAATGAGTTATCAAAGCTCCCTTCCGTAAACGTAAAGTGAGAGTGACCATTCCTTCCCGTGTGTTTCTTTCCTATTACGTATGTACCACTATGGCGACATTCCATTAACTTAGAGTGGAAAATGACCACGCCCCCCCCCTGTATATATTTCCGGTTGATCGTGTACCATTATCGCGAAGTTCCATTAGCATTACATGGAATATGTGCCTAAATAATTCGAGGATTATAATGCCCTACTAGTTGGTTTTAACTTAGTTACTTCGGCCTGTTTTGCTCGCGGTCTACAGCCTAATCAATTCGACAGGTGTGTGTACGTACAATATACTGTAATTATATCAGGTAACATTTACCATGTACGGTGGTATATCGTCGCACGCCACGGTGGTTCTCGTTCGATGTAGACACGACAACACTCATTACGTAATGCGTAACAATCTTAGCGTTACCGGAATGAAGTTCGCTTCGAGCGTTACTGCTTTACTCCCAGCGTACCTAAACTTTAGTCACTTTACCACATAATAAGATCGTAAATTCTACACGTCTATTACACAAGCGTTGACATGGGATCAAAAGTTGCATCGGATCAAAAGTGCTAATCGAATTCTTAAATTTGAATCTTTTTATAGTTCTGTATTTTCTATTTAAATTAATCTTATCCCAACAATGGCGTGTTAGGTAACGATGTGGGTGACGTATAGTTTGCGTTTATTACTGTACTAGTCTATATATGTTCGTATTCTTACAGCTACGTCAGAAGGCGCGCGATACAAACGCGATACATATGCGAGGAGTCTCATATAATTTCTACGAATCTGCAGATGCACTGAAAACACCTTTAACTAATACCATCATTTGAAGCATTCTTCCCACAATGGTCCGCCTCTCGAAATGACCAATTAACCCCCAAAAATATGCAATTAAAGCTGACCTTTGTAGTGCTTGATGTATTAGCAGTTCGCAATCCTTTCGCCGCGTAGAACCCTAAATCCGAAATTCTACGCCATGTCCGTTCGCGAACACATTCAAACATACACACCTTTATACAAGCAATACTTTCGTAATTGCAAGTTCAACTGTGTTATCGATATTTTGCCACGATCACCCATCATTGCAAACTGTTGCGAGCAGTTCATTTCTAATCGGTTATCACGGAGTATTGTCGGGATTGATTATCGTCTTTTCGCCTTGATATCAGATTTTCGACAGTGCTACAGTCCCACTACGTTTCATACATGATCTTAACTCATATCTGCAATAAGTTATACGGTTTAAACAACGTCAGTATGTCATTTAATCTATTCAATTATCCTGTAGACCAAATGCCCCAACGTTCTAAAAATACTTCGCTCCTTATGAGATGAGATCTAACGACTGTCCGATGGGCTTGTGCCTGAAATATTCTTATCTATAAAATGGCGACCGATCTATATGCACTGTACGAACACGAAGAGGCACACAGAATCCTGCTTGGTATGTGTTCTTGGCTTACAATCACGCGGTGCTTTATAGACATTAACGTTATTTGAATTCCGGCAGGATCACTTGCAATGGTAGCTTCACGTGGATCATATTTGGTGTTGTGTGGCATCGATCTTAGAATCGCACGCCTTTTTATTCGTTCTTAACGAAGGTCATCGATGTGGTGAGGCAGGTAATTACTAACAGACTATACATCAATTAGAATATGCGTTAGATAGCGTTCAAAAAGCAGCTTAAAAGCTATTCAATGAATCAACATCGTTCATGCGAAATATGTAAAAAGGGAGGTAATGGGTCGTGTTTGCGCTTACTGTGTAATAATCTCTCTTAGTACGCATGCAAGTATAGGAAACTTTTTATTGTGGAGCCTGCGCGAGTTGCACTAACTAGTCTACGCGCACAATTTTTAAACACGCTAAAATAGCTGTGGAAGGCACGTCACGGCTAACCAGATGTCGCCGCGGGTCGTTCAACATTATAGATCAATCGCAGAACTTTAGTGCATACGATTACGTGATTGCGTATTAGTCATTATCGTAATAACGGTATGTACTATTGTTTTACTGGTGGGGGAAGTGCATTCGCTGATGCAGTGTCACCAACTGCTCTTTGGTTAAACAATAGTTTTTCATACTATTATTAACCCGAATGAAGAATGTTGTATCTATTCCAAAACTTGTGATATATTTTTTTCACAGTGAGCCATTGAAGGAATATTTATCTGTTCTTACCTCTGCATGATGGACTATGAATTGATTGGATGATTTTTACGCTGTTTTCTATAATGACGTGGTATTAATTGGGGAAGCCAATGTGGTTCTTTGAATAGCTGGAGAGAAATGCACAAAAACGTATACCCGTGATGTGACTCGAACCCACGACCTCCAGATAACTGATCTGGTGCTCTACCAACTGAGCTACAGGGGCAATCTTTCCCATGTGCTGTTAGGCATTTTACACCGTTTTTGAGAACCACTGATGTGTAAAGTCCGTATATTATGCCAACGATATACACAGATATCTGTACAAGCATGATGATGGACCATAAATTGATTGGCTGAACCATGCATATGCTTCATCCCGTGGTCAATCATCGTGTTTATGTGAAAGCTTGTAATTAATAAAGCAGTTGAGTCTATATAAAAGTGTCGCCTGTCATCTCGTACGTTATTATCATTTAGATTAGGGCAGCTAATCAGTCACCCCTTATACCGAAATATTCAGATAGAAACTTATGCAACCAGTTGGCTCCAACAGCTGCCAGACGCTTTCTCTTTGTTCAGTTGCAAATGAATTTCGTCTAAACAGCTTGATTTTTCTGCCACCGTTGTCCAGTTAATTTTACTGATTCGAGCAGAAATTGCTGAATTTGGACCTCGTTATGCATTTTGTTTTCGCTTTGAAACATACAAAAAAACTCGCCCATATCTCTCATCACAGTGGGTTCGTATCAATTCGACGTGACCGGCTTCGTCATATGTATAAACGTTTGTTATAAAATTATTCTTGTCTACACAAGGCGGGAAACCGCGAATTTCTCGGCATTACACCATTCACTATTTTCAAGAAATAGCCTGTGCGATATTTGAATTGTGATAAGATTACGGCTGCGTAGTCCTATTGATTGGCCTACACTTAACTGATTTACGCCTCATAAAGTCGGAAAATGAGGACGTCTACTCGCGGTTGTTGTGTTCGGGTAGATATATTTCCTGTTTTATTTACTCGTCGATGGGTGGGTTGCCGTATTAATATATATTTTAATGTGCAATAGAATGCAATAGAGATAAAAGGTAATACTTTTCAAAGATAGGGTAATACGAAGATAGTAATACGAGCTATCGTCCGTCTATACTTCGTGGGCTGCAACCATGGCAAACTTTTGGGCCTGCCATTTCTTTCTGGTATTATGTGCTTGTGAGAGTAAAATTACATTTTCTGAATTATATTAGAAAAAAAATCATTTTTTATATTATTTATTAATTTTAGATGTACTATGTTTAAAAATATTTTCCGGGCGTATTAATACACTTTGCAAGGCATCTCTATCCAGATTAAACAATCATCGAGCGACTGTCATGTCCATTGGTATGTCTCCGTTTACAGAGGTATCAGTCTACTGCTGAATAGTCGCAAATGGTAAATCACCAGTGCGAGACTGCGACCCAAACGATTTCGTCGTACTAATATTAAAAGACCGCATGTGTCGCATTACAAGCTCGTATGTCAAAAATTATGACAATATTGTCGATGTATTTAGAAGGGGGGAATTTTTATTTTACACGAGTACATGTATGCTGTTAAGTAACGGTCTGACATATTTCCACGAAACAAGTGAACGGTGAATTCCCTTCAATATATTTCGAATAAAGCGGGTAAAGCCCCTCCGCTCACGCACGAGACAGCTGTCACAATAACCACCGGACCGCTAATGGACTAATTGGGTTCATGCACTTAAGATGAAATAATCTATCATAATGCCCAATACTGTGTAGTTCCTCTGGAATAAATTTCTATTTTAGGCGGTAACTTTACTCAAACACCCTTTTCAGTTCCTTGAGGGAAGGATTCGATCAAGATGTTAACCCCTCTGGTAAACACTTCACTCCCACGTTTGTGGCTTGAAAATTTAAATAATAATAGGTCGTTCTTTATGTCACCGTTTGCTGGAGTCTCTGGCTATCTCCGCGTCGTACTGAATGTGGTATACGTAATAATGTGAAATATTATTGCCATATATTTTGTGTCATCGCATTCATTGATGACGAGTGTTTCCTAATTGTTGCCTATGATCGCATTTCACACTGCCCGTAGTCGGTTCTTTTAGCCGAGAGTAAACCTGTCTTCAAAATGGCCAGACCCTTGGTATCTTTGGCGGGTGTTATGCGAGGGTCTAAGATATTGTATCTGCGTGCATTTACCTTAAACTTACTTTAACGAAGTTGTTTTATTATAAACGAGTCGTGTTAATTCTTATTTATTGCGATGAGGAAATCGAACCAGTAAAAGCCAGTGTCTGATTTGACAGTCTACTCTCGTCCATTCACTCCATACGGTTTCTTATATCCAGTATACTTCTTCAGATGTAATGAACAGATAGATGTTACGCTTATATTTCTACTCGACTGAAATCATAAGGTATACAGAATTATAAAATATAAATAGGGCAAGTCCAAAAAGATTAAAGCCAAAAAGGGCTCTCCACCTACTCATTGTACTCCACTAAGTATACTTGATATGCGACAGTTCGTGTTATCGTTCCAGCATAAACCAATAATTGTTGCTTTGTTTGTGTGGGTACGTAAGATGGTTTCAGTCTAAACACACTGCTAGTCTTTTGGTAATGTACAGGTTACTGTATTTATAATCTTAGACTTTATAATCGATTTATAATCTTCGACTTTATAATCGATTTATAATCTGTTAGCCACGAGCCACGGTGGTCACTACCAATAGCATTTTTTCTCTCAGTTGAGTGCGGAGGTGTTACATTTTTTGTCGCATACACGACCTAAGTTATTCGGTCGATCACGACGAGCCGGCGTGTGTTTCGGTCGAATGAGCGCCAAAACGTTATCGGCATAACAATGCATTGCGAAATAAACCTGTCGACTGCGACCTAAAAATTTTCATTATGACGGTCATCGTAACCATCGAGTGATTTTTCTGTTTCAAAATCTATAAATCAAATCGTACGCTATTTGCTCGCACCAACGTGCGTTGTACAAAAACATTCTACACTAGGGACTGGAGCAACTTTACTTTACACAAGTTACACGTTATTATTCGCCATTATTATTCCCTTCATTATTTTATTCACACTTGAAAAATATAAGCTTATATTATAATAGATAATAAATAAATTAGACGGATATAATTATGACTACCGACTATCAATTGAATAAATAATAATTAGAATAATGTAAAAAGCTTTAATAGAATAACTACAATTTTCAGATACGTTTTTCGTGAATATGAATGTCCCACATTTAAACTATTTCCTCATTCCGTAAAGTTGTCCGGTGTACAGAAATAGATAACCGATTTAGCCATTAAGGAAGTTCACGTCACAAGGAAGTTGAGTGGTTTTGCAGATAATTTTGTCTGTGTTCTTTCCCGCCACTAAATCTTTTTCAGCAAACTTTAAAACTTGTCAGTGTTGTAACGCTCAAGTAGGCTGGCTACATTAATAGCGAAACGATGGTTATCGCATACCGACTGAATAGCATTCCAACGCAAATATTTCATAATGAATAATTATAGTAAGCTTTGAGTTATATAAAAGCATGTTAATATGTTTCATAAAGAGACGATATCGTGACTGTGGCGGCCCACGTATCACTATTATTCACCTCCCATTATACCGCCTTTTAAATGTTAAAATCAACACTAAACTCATCGAATCGCCATATATTTTGCTCAAAAACTATTGTAACTTAACACGGAATAAAAACGGCGTGCTATTTTTTCATACACGATACAAGAAAACCTACACTCATTACGGGAAATTGGTAGGCCTACACTTTGTGATTGTGTAGATTTTCGGGAAAGTTTGGGATGTCTTCAATACGCGTGTCGTGAAACGTTATTAAAGTTTTAAGATAACGTTAATCGGGCCCCAAACATCGGGGAATTTACGCTCATGAAACTACGATGCGAATCATTGTTCATCGTCACATATCCATCGCCAAATCATCTGCCAAGATAATATAATAGATAGGTGTGCATTTCGTTGATTTTTAGTATTTCCCATAAAGAAAAAAACAAGAAATATACGACCAAAAGAAACAAAATCAAGGAACACATGTATCAAGCCAATACTGCATAAAACACTCATTCAGTTTACAATCGATACAAATTGGCATGTCAAGATGACATAAACTAGGATGCAACACCCTCCCCCCCATTGACACGTTGTCACGAATGTTGATCACTCTGAATGGTGTAGTGAATTTTTCTTTGATTTATGAAGTCATACAGTTAGAGTGGTGTAGTGAGGTTTTGTTAATTTATCAAGTCGTACAGTTTGAATGGTGTGGTGAGTTTCTGTTGATTTATCGTGTCATACAATCCGAATGGTGTGGTGAGTTTTTGTTCATTTATCAAGTCGTATAGTGGGAATGGTGTGGTGAGTTTCTGTTAATTCATCAATTCATACAGTTTGAATGGTGTAGTGACTTTCAATTGATTTATCATGTCATACAATCGGAACGGTGTGGTGAGTTTTTGTTCATTTGTCAATTCGTACAGTGTGAATGTGTAATGAGTTAGTTTTGAATTATCAAGCCGCATTGCCAAGAGGAATTATGTTGCGAGTAAGACTTGACTAATAACAGTGGGGATGGTGTAGCATTTACATTAGTCTTTGCTATGTGTATCGAATCAGACACAGTCTTACTTCCTGAAAGATATTTATAAAGATCCGTTATAAATAAGTTATCGACCTACCGGAGCCGCACTGCCAGCGTGAATAGTGTAGTAAAAGGGTATTTGATACCTTACTTCCTTATGTGATCCCGCTGTGAATGTAATACGTGTTAAAGACTCACATCGGACACGGCCCACTACGGTGTCTGAGGTTGTCATCTGAATTAAAACGTCGTGAATTGAAACTCGGCGTCATTTGCTTCGGAGTGCTTAGAAACGCGTGAAAGAACCAGGTATACCATGAGACTTTGCGGGCCAGTAAATGATGACGACACTTTACTGAGCCTAAAAGACTCGAGGTTGCCTGGAATTTAGTCAATCTGCCGAATTTCACGAGCTGCGATGGTCGAAACGGGAGATAACTTTTCCTGTAATACTCGCTTCCTCTAGTATGACTTCGGAGTAAGTCGATAATCCAGTTTACAGTTGACGTTAGTATGGGGGGGGGGAGATTTGTGTATCTGTGAAGTTTATATATCCCAACGACAAGTAATATTATCGTGTGACATCTGCATTTTTGCCTCGTCGGTATACTCTTCGGGTTATTGTAATGAAACATATTTGCTGTAAGCCTATACGTTTCATTTCAGATTTAATAAATTGTAGGCTACATTTCTGAGAGTTTTGTACTGATGACATATCAGACACCACCCGGGACTTCACGAGCCAGTTGATGGTATCAGTGACTCAACTGTCACACGAAGACCCGACTGTGTGTCATCGTACAGCTTGACGAGTCCGGCGTTAGAACTGGCCACCGCAAATTCAGCCTCGAAAACATGATCGGTGATTCCCACCTCACGCCGCCTCGTCATTAAACTAAAATACGCTACAAATAAATCATTACGGTAGTCAGACAAGATAGAGATAGACACACCACTATGGTTAGACTGTTTTCATAAAGATTATATATTATTTCCAAGCAATAAATTGAAATAATGTACATGTTTTAATAATGATCTAAAATGGAGTGAATCACATATTTGTGCATCTATACATTTACAATACGCTGCCCATAAAGGGACCAGACGGAAGATGGTTGCAAACCCGTCGACATTTCGAGGAACGATGTTCGCCGTTACTCGTTATGGTGGCTAAGAAACCAGCCCCGTCTACATGGTGCCTCTTAAGTTGTTGAGTGCCACTGGCTTCGTGCCCGCATAGATCTATAATACACTGTGTTATAAGATGCAACATTCTATAGCTTTTAGCAGTGTGTGTGTGTGTGTGTGTGTGTGTGTGCGTGTGCGTGTGCGCGCGCGCGCGCGTGCGTTCGTGTGTGTGAAGCGTAGCAGGTGTTCACTAAATGTATCGTCAATTTGTTTCGACAACGATTGATGATGCAAATATTGAGTACGGTGTAACGACGAAGTCATAACTTAAATAAACAATATAAAAGCCAATAAACTAAAAAGAGACCATACATGCGGGGATAATCGTAAAGAGGCAATATAGAAAAAGACAAATGAGAGGGAAATTTAACCCTAGAAAGAAGAGATCACAAAGTGAGAAGGATGGAAAAGATTGACATGAAGGGGAAATATGAGAAGTGGCGAGTTACGATAAGAGTTAGTACATGAATCGAGAGGTATTATACAAATCCACAGAAGGGAGGTAAAGAGGAAAGGTAAATAGAAAAGTGGTGGAATGATGGAAAGTGATAGGGTATCACTTAGTATCATATAAATGAACCTCCAGAGTATTAAAGTTGAGATTTAACACTGCGTACTGTAGAATGAACAGTGAACAGAAAGCAATGGGAGCAGTTAGTGTTTTTTAATGAGGGTTAAGTTCGTCCTAATAAGCACAAATCATTAAATATAAATACTTATTTATTATTGTTTCAATCTGATTGGATAAGTAATAAGTAAAGAGAACAATGTTCTAATATTTACGTTTGTAATAAATGAGCGTTACTTACCGCGATAATAAGGACGCGTTCCGTTCAATAAAGATTACATTTAAACGACTTTACGTGGCGCGGAGAAACAGGAAGTTAACACAGACAGTGGGGAAATATGGGGATTTCCCGACTGTCTCGGCCAATACCGACGCGCCGACTCAACTACAGTGTATCACATTAATGCTGTTTACAGTACGTAACCACGAAAGCCACCGAGCTGAGAGGCGCGCGACGCGACCGCGTTAGAGATCCTCTAAAAAATTATTTATAGAATTATAGACCGAATTGGAGGTAAATAAAACCATTGAGCAATGCTAGCGGTTGCGATCGCTTATCTCAACCCGCATGCTGACTATTCATCAAAAATCGCAGGGTATAATGTATTCGCACATTTCGGTCGTTATGTAACAATGAGAAATACAATAATGGAGTAAAACACGCAGATGGTACAATTATTAGTATACACCCAGTATTGATTCGTTCATATTGGATTTAAATAAACGGTTAATAGTGGAAGTTCAAGAAGGCCACTTTGTATAAGGAGGAAGGGCATAATTTAGATATGTATAGGGAGTCACCTTTATCAGCCAGTGATTTCTTTTACCGTGTTCATGTTACCATAACAAGTGACGCAACTATATTTGCAACTCCATCTAGCAATGTCATAATATGTAATTTTATGTTAGCAACCATAATATGTAATTCTACGTTAGCAACCACATTTCAACTCTCTCCGTCTCTCTCTCTCTCTCTCTCTCTCTCTCCCTCCCCCCTCCCTCCCTCCCTCTCTCCCTCTCC